>SKCR01034407.1:0-53440 GCA_019454045.1 Zanthoxylum bungeanum
TTTACTGCTTGGCGAATCTCTCCACTGCACAAAGGAGCAACATTTGTTTCATCCATTGCATCCACATTCCATATTTGTGAGTATTGTTTCCGCCATTACTTCAATATAGTTCATTCTTATATTTATTTGCTTGTTTTTGATCTTGGGGACATGGTTATTAGATTAGCAACAGTTGGCTGATGCTTTCCTGAAGCAGTATTTCACTGACCTAGAGATCGATCTGTCACTCCGTGATCTGGAGAATGTTAAGCAGAAATTGGAGGAGAGTTTTAAGGAGTATTTGACCGGTGGAAGGGTCAGTTGTTGAAAAGGCAAACTAGGCCCTCGGAGAAGGACCAGATTAAAAAATGATCATCAAGGGCACCAAGCCCTTACATCTATGGGAAGCTAATGAGGATGACCTCAATGATTACTGATTTTCGGCAGTTGAGGGAAACTGTCATGGATATTGAGGAAGAAGAGGCCGAAACAGAAAATTCTATGGTCTGAACAGGAGGCCCATTGGGGGAAATCGGGACAAAGCCCGTTTCTGCTGGAGATTGGCCGCTATCCAGAACCGGAGATTCTCCAACTTGGGTAGGCCCTTGTCCAAGTATTGGAGAAGTTGAAGAGATAAGGACTTCTGTCACCCTTAGAAGCCAAACCATTACCCAATCCCCCACCATCACATTAGAACCTAAGCCTTTACTGTCACTTTCACCAACAAAAGGGCCATGACACCGACAACTGCGCCCGAATCCGCCATGAAATCCAGACCTGATAGACTCCAAGAAAATACCTGACCCAGAAACAGAACAGCCTGACACACACAGAAAACCCCTTACCCAACTACCGTGCCGTACCACCACCAGCCTATATGATCAATTTTGGCCTCCCAGAAGACCTTGTCCTAAAATCCTTTCACCCTCAAGCCTTTTGCCTGGGAATCTGGGATAGTACTAGTGAAGATGAGACCGAGCAGGGGAAAAACTTTTGGCTTGATTTCTCTAGCAGTGATGAGGAAAAAGTAAGGGGAATGACACGCGGTGGTCGTTTTTACAATGATATGGCAGAGAAGAGTAATGAAGTTTTGGCAGATGGTAGAAAAATGGTTGAGACTGCAGAAAATACTTAGGGGGATATAGTGCTGAGGCAATTGAGGAAGACTAGAGCACAAGTGAGTATCTGGGAACTGTTATGTGCATCTCGGGAGCATAGACAGGCCATGGTCGAGACCTTGAGCAAGATTGTGGTACCGAAAGATGCCAACCCTGCAATGTTTGTTGGGTCGGTTCAGAAAGAAGCTTTGTAGATATATTTTTCTGAGGATGAACTCCCGGCGAAGGGGAGAAATCATAATAGGCCTCTATTTATCAGGGCCGAGGTGAGGGGCAAGAGAACTTCATGTGTGATGGTGGATGACGGTTCGTCCATCAATGTGTGCCCACTGAAAATTCTGGCGAGATTGGGTATGAAAGCAACAGACTTGGACCCCTCCAGCATGACTATTAAGGCTTATGATGACAGTAAAAGGGGATTCGCGTTACTTACTTTTGTGGCTATGGTCAAGTAGGCCTTATTGAAGATGAAGTTGAGTTTACAGTGCTGACATCCCAGCCTTTTGCCTTGTTGTTGGGAAGGCCTTGGTTTCACAAACTTGGGGGTGTGCCTTCCACTTTACATCAGATTATCAAGTTCCCGTATGAGGAGAAGTTGTTACTATCCGGGCTGAGATAGATAATGCCGTGGCCGCCTTGGAGATACAACCTTTCACGAGGTTTCAGGTGTCAGCTACTTTTGAGGAGTGGGTGGATCCTAGGGTGGCTAGATCATGAAAAAAATGAAGTTTGAGCTGGGTGAAGGTTCAAAATTGCTAGATTTCAGAGGACAAACTACTCGGAGGGGTTTGGGGTACAATTTGATGAAGAAAAGCCGAAGGTCGAGAAAAAGGGCATGAAACTGATGGAGTGTTTTGTGAAAGCTTCAGGATATCAAGGGGAGCCTGAACCTGTGGAAGTTAATGGAATTGTGGTACCTGGGTTTGAGATCTTCCAGGATATTTTGGGTAAGAAGCTGATAGTTGAAGAAATTGTGAAGAAAGAAGAAGAGAATTGGGAGGAAGAACTACTGAAGTTGGAGAGCCTGACTCTGGGAGAGGACGAAAAGCCTGAGGAAGACCTGATTGTAGAGGAAGAAGTGTCTATAGATGATGAAGACATTTACCTTCCTGATTTGTTTGAATGTACTTCCGCATTATCCAATAATAAAGACATTTCTTTTACTTACTTGCCTGAGTCATTCCATTTACTCTGCACGAATCAAGCATATTTGACATCATTCAGCCAGAACTACTGCATTTAACTTGGGTACACTTGAGAACCCCAAGGAAATTCTGATTACAAGTGAAGTAACCTCCGAAGAGAGAGAAACTAGAAGAAGTGTTGGTCAGATATGCCAAAGTGTTTGCTTGGTCCTATGAGGACATGCCTGGGGTAGACAGAAACATTGCCCAGCACACAATACCAACTTATCCAAATATGAGGCCAGTAAAACAGAAACTCCGACGGATGAGGCCAGAATGGGCTGAGAAAGTCAGAGAGGAGGTTAAGAAACAGATAGATGTGGGGTTCTTGGAAGTAGTAAATTATCCTTAGTGGTTGGCTAATATAGTGCCGGTGCCAAGAAAGACGGGAAGGTCAGAATGTGTGTAGACTACAGAGATCTCAACAAGGCTTGTCCGAAAGATGATTTTCCTCTGCCGCATATAGATGTTTTGGTTGATAGTGCGGCTTTATCTGCTATGTATTCATTTGCAGATGGATTTTCAGGTTACAATCAGGTTCTAATGGCTGAGGAAGACAAACATAAGACTGCATTTGTTACTGAGTGGGGTACTTATTGTTACAAGGTTATGCCGTTTGGGCTTAGAATGCGGGGGCTACTTATCAACGGATGGCCACTACACTTTTCCATGACTTGATGCACAAAGAGATTGAGGTGTATGTGGATGACATGATGGTGAAATCATAGACAAGAGTTGGGCATATTGAAGCACTGGAAGGTTCCTTCAGAGAGTTGACAGATACATCCTGCGGCTTAATCCCAAGAAATGTGTGTTTGGGGTGACTTCAGGGAAATTGCTTGGTCATACAGTGGGAATGGGCGGAATAGAGGTAGACTCCGAAAAGATCAAGGCAATCACAGAAATGCCTGCACCGAAGACAGAAAAAGAAGTCAGAGCATTCTTGGGGAAGATTCAGTACATCAGTCGGTTCATCGCCAAGTTGACATCAGTATGTGAGCCTATCTTCAAACTGTTGAGAAAAGATCAGCCAGTGAGATGGAATGAACAGTGTCAGACAGCCTTCGAAAAAATCAAAGAGTACTTGGTAAAGCCTCCTGTATTGAAACCTCCGAGACCGGGAAGACCTTTGGTATTGTATTTGGGCATAGAATCAGAAGCACCGGGGGCAATGATGGTACAGGCTGATGAGACATGGGTAGAACATGCAGTCTATTATCTGAGTAAGAAGATGCTCCCGTATGAGGCTCGGTATCAAGAAATAGAGAAGATCTGTCTTGTCGTGGTATGGGCTTCCAGAAAATTGCTGCATTATTTCCAGTCATACAAGATCCAGGTAGTGGCCAAGGAAAATCCTCTAAAATATCTTCATTCGGTGCCTTCGCTAGTGGGAAAATTGGGCAGATGGTTGGTATTGCTGACATAGTTTGACATTGAGTATCTCACCTCCAAAGTGATCAAAGGGCGAGCAGTAGCAGAGTTTCTGGCATTGCAACCTGTTGAGGGGGATCAATATAAGTTTGAATTTCCAGACGAAGAGATCCAAGCAATAACAGTTCAGAGATGGAAGATGTACTTTGACGGAGCAGTGAATTACAAAGGAGCCGGAATTGGGATCGTGATAGTAACCCCCGAGGGAGAGAGTTTGCCTTTGGCCAAGAGGTTGACATTCAGAGTGACTAATAACATGGCCGAGTATGAAGCATGTGCTTTTGGTTTGACAGCATTGATAGCCTTGAAGGCCAGGAGTGTGGAAGTCTACGGAGATTCTATGTTGGTAGTCCAGCAGATGCGAGGAGAATGGGAATTGAAAGAAGAACGGTTGAAACCTTACATTTTTTACCTCAGAAAGTTGGCACAGGTTATCCCCGAGTGTAAGTTTCAGCACTTACCGAGAGAAGAGAATCAAATGGCAGATGCATTGGCTACACTTGCAGCAACTTGGGAAAATCCAGAAAAGTTAGTGATGAGACCGTTGATACTGACAACAACAAGCAGACATGTTTATGAGACAGAAAGAATTCTGGAAGTTGAGGTCGACGACGGTAAACCTTGGTATTATGACATTCAGAGGTATCTGGAACATGGTGAACTCCCGGAAGGGGCAGGCAGAAAAGACAGAATAGCCATTCAGAAGTTAGCTTCCCAGTATGTGACTTTGAAAGGGGAACTGTACAAGAGGCAATCAAACGGTATTCATTTGAAGTGTTTGAGAAAAGAAGAAGCTCAACATGTAATGGAAGAAATACACGCCGGGGTATGTGGTCCGCATATGAACGGGTTGAATCTGTCCCGCAAAATAGTGAGACAAGGTTTTTATTGGTCAACCATGGAAACAGACTGCGCGAAGATGGTAAAGCACTGTCATGATTGTCAAGCACACGGTAATTTGAATCACTTACCACACACAGAATTGCACGGGTTGTCAGAGCCGTGGCCTTTCTCAGCATGGGGAATTGATATGATTGGAGAAATTCGACCAAATGCATCGAATGGGCATCACTTCATAGTAGTGGCCGTAGATTACTTCTCGAAGTGGGTGGAAGCCGAATCATTCCGCAATATACAGTAAAACAGATGGCAAAGTTTATAGCTCGGAACCTTATTTGTCGGTATGGTATGCCGCATCATGTAGTGACAGACAACGGAGTTCAGTTTCAAGGAGAGACGAAGGCAATGTTACAGAGGTACGAGATAGGCCACCACAAGTCATCACCATACAGGCCGCAGGTAAATGGGGCAGTTGAGGCAGCCAACAAGACTATAAAGACGATTTTAGCCAAGATGACAGAAAATTTCAGAGATTGGGCCGAGAAATTACCGTATGCTTTGTGGGGGTACAGAACATCAGTAAGAACATCAACAGGGGCCACACCTTACTCTTGGTCTATGGAATGGAAGCAGTATTGCCAGTAGAAGTGGAAATACAATCCATGAGGGTATTAGCAGAGGCAGAATTACCGAAACAGGAGTGGGCCACACAGAGGTTTGATCAGTTAGCACTGTTGGATGAGAAGAGAACGAAGTCTTTGTATCACATGCAGTTGTATCAGAAGAGACTAGCCCGAGCATTCAACAAGAAAGTATGCCCCACCAAGATCAAAAAGGGTTATTTGGTACTTAAGCAGTCGAGGCCGTCGATGACAGATCCGAGAGGAAAATTCAGACCTAACTGGGAAGGACCTTACATAGTGCAGAAGGTAGTGGGAAATGGAGCAGTGAGGCTATCAGACTTGGAAGGAAACGAGTTCACCGAGCCGATCAACGTGGACAGATTGAAACATTACTGTGCTTGAGGAAGAAATGACAGAGCAGTCACCAAGGGAATTGGCAGAAAACCTAACCCAACGGAGTAGGAAAATCATTCATGCATATACGTAACATTGCATTCTTTCCGTGTTTGTTATTGTTTTGTGTTCGCAAGTTCGAAGAAAAGAGAAAGTGGCAGAAATGAGCCAAACAGCGTCAGCACAGTTTCAGTTTTGGGGATGAGTCCCAGGGGGCGAGGCCAGCATCAATAATTTTTGGGATAAGTCCCAGGTGGCGAGGCCCGTATCGGCTTGGGGGTGAAGCCCCACATCATCATCAGTTTGAGGGCGAGGTCCCTATTGTCAGCGGTGTTGGGTCGAGGTGCCCAGGGTTGAGGTGCCCCCGTTGTCGGTTGTAGTTCCGGGATGCGTCCCAGGGTCGAGGTGCCCACTACACATCAGTTTGAGGGCGAGGTCCCTATTGTCAGCGGTGTTGGGTCGAGGTGCCCAGGGTTGAGGTGCCCCCGTTGTCGGTTGTAGTTCCGAGATGAGTCCCAGGGTCGAGGTGCCCACTACATCATCAGTTTGAGGGCGAGGTCCCTATTGTCAGCGGTGTTGGGGTCGAGGTGCCCTTGTTGTCGGTTGTAGTTCCGGGATGCTTCCAAGGGTCGAGGTGCCCACTATATCATCAGTTTGAGGGCGAGGTCCATATTGTCAGCGGTGTTGGGTCGAGGTGCCCCCGTTGTCGGTTGTAGTTCCGGGATGCGTCCCAGGGTCGAGGTGCCCACTACATCATCATATTGAGGGCGAGGTCCCTATTTTTAGCGGTATTGGGTCGAGGTGCCCAGGGTCGAGGTGCCCCCGTTGTCAGTTGCAGTTATCGGGATGTGTCCCAGGATCGAGGTCCATTGCAGCACCAACTCAGCTCGAGGCAGCAGATGAGCCAGGTAAGTGAAAATGCATTGCATAACTTTGATAGGATTATTCAAAGTCACACACTGCAAAAGTCCCATCAAAGTGGGGGCGACTGTAGGCATTGCATTTTTACATGTGAAACCCGATGATGAGTCTCAGTTGGAGGCACTACCTTTTAAGTCGCGGGAGTCGCGGGAAACGGAAGTCGGAAGGGAAGAGTCAAGAATTGACTCATATTCGGATTAAGTTCACTAGTTTAGCTTCGGGTTACTTGTTGGTTTTCCGTTTTAAAAATTATTCCCGGCCCAAAACACTCACAAATCACCTAACCTCGGCCCCAAATCCTTGGCCTTGACCCAAAACCCCGCAAGCCCACACACCTTGTCCACACAAACCAAACCCACCAACCAAAGGCCCACACGCCCCAACCAAGGCCCACACGCCCATTCACCCTAATACACACCCAATTAAATCAAATATTAAGTTAAATATTAATTAGATAATGTGATTAAATAAAATAATAATTAAATCATTTACCAAATTAAATAAAACATAAAATAAAATCATGCCTAATTTAAACAAATCAAATATGTTATATACCTAAATTAAAAAGATGATATGCCTAATTAAAATCGATCATAACAAATAAAAAAATATTGACTTCCTAATCTAACAAATTAAATGCCTAATCCTAACCAATCACATATATTGACTTCCTAATCTAAACCAAATTTGTCCCCCCTCAATCTTTGACTTTCCTTGCTCAACACAAAATCAAATCCCTTCCTTGTGAGACAAGGTGAAGCCCTAGCCATTCTCTATATAAACAACCACCACCCAAAGCTCTCCTCCTCTCGGATTCACACGTTTTTTTGACAAGAAATCACAAGCAAAAAATAGCAAGGAATCCCTTACAAGTTCACGCATATTACACAAAAAAATATAACAAATTTCTCTTCATCTCCTCCCCTACTTGACCGAACAACATAGCCCCATAAGCCTCCTTCACATCACCGAAAAACACACCAATACAACAGCCCCTTGCACGCCAAAACAGCAGCCTATAAGCCTCCCTATATCACCGAAACAACAGCCTCATAACCTCCCTGCATTACCAAAAAACTGCACTTCTTTTAGCTCTAATATTACCGAAAACTGCCCTACAAAAAACTTCATTATTACCGAAAATATTAGCCCCCAAAACAGTCCCTAAAATCTCCAAACCAGTGACAAAAATACTGCACTTAAAACCATAAAAAAACACCCAAAACAGTCCCCTATACACCTGAAACAGTGACCAATAATACGGCAGCGAAACCGTGAGGAAACAGCAGCAAAACGGAGTCAAAACAGTAGCTTGAGCAGCGAAACAGCGAGGTAAAACGCAAACCAGTGAACCAGAAAAGTTGCGGTATGATAGCCCTTCCGACGGCCGTGAAACGCGAGTTCGAAAGTCGACATAAAAGGTTAGACCTGAGGGTATTCTCCACATTCGTTTTCTGTTTTATTTGTATTATTTATTGAGTATTGCTTGCATGATTGTTATGTCGAAATGCATGTTGTGGCCCTTGAGTAGATAAATATGCATGGATTATGAGATATTGTATGTTGTGGCTTTGGAATAAAACGAAAGATGTGTCAACTCTCGCGGTATATCGGATGGAAACCCTGACATAAATTTCATAGCCGATTCTGAATGGACTATAGTATGATCTGTACTCGGGATACAACTCCACGTACCGCTTGAGTAAACGACACTTTCTTTTGTTTTATATTGCTTTGATTTATTTATTTTTCATCATTTGAATTCCGCATGTTATTTGTATGCATGATACAATCGAGCGCATGGGCTTAGTAAGTCGGATTAAAGGTCCCATATTTGGAGGGGTTAAAATCTTTTGCCACGATGATTTGCCGCGCAGGTTGATGTGTGTTCGGTTGAATGTGAGATATGTTCAATCGGGCATACTAAGTTTGATGTGATTATCTTTATTTTTGTATGCATGATGCGATCGAGCACACAGGCTTAGTAAGTTGGATTAAAGGTCCCCCTATTTGGAGGGGTTAAAATCCTTTACCACGATGCTTTGCCGCGCAGGTTGATGTGTGTTCGGTTGGATGTAAGATATGTTCAATCAGACATACTAAGTTTGATATGATTGTCTTTATTTTTGTATGCATGATGCGATCGAGCGCATGGGCTTAGTAAGTCGGATTAAAGGTCCCCTATTTGGAGGGGTTAAAATCCTTTACCATGATACTTTGCCGCGCCGGTTGATATATGCTCGGTTGAATGTAAGATGTGTTCAATCGGGTATACGAAATTTCATATAGTTATCTTTATCTTTGTATGCATTGTAACGAAAGGCGCATGGGCTTATTGTGTTGGATTAAAAGGTTCTCCATTTGGGAAGAAAAGCCTAAAAGGCTACCTTTACCATGATATTTGCCGTGTCTTTCATCTATTGATTGCATCGTTTATCCTTGTCTTGGCTCGACCTATTGTCATTGGTGTACCCATATCCCCAGCCCATCACACCTTGAAACCCCTTAACGCACATGCACAAAGTCCTCTGCCTTTACGCTAACCACTCCTTCAGCCACGCACCACACAAAAAACCATAAGCAACTCTCTTGCATCAATACGTAACCCTCACCCTGCACGTTCACAATCATAGCTTGGAGGAGCAAATGTCTGACCTTAATAAAGATCCAGAGCATTCAGGAGAAACATCGTTGTTTTGGGGAGTACAAATCAAAGATATCACCCAGAAGCTTGACAGAATGGAACTTCCATTCCAAGTCAAACACCATATAAGACCTCTTGATTTTCTTTCTTTCTTTGCAGGAACCACTGGAACAACAAGGAGCAAAAAGGTGGCACGAGCACTGAATGGGACAAAACTCTTTTTGCCACCTTACCGTTGGAAGAGACCCTTCAAAAGCAACGCTCACGGGATTGTTTTTGATCGGACATCTAAAACGACATTGAAACCTCCTTAACAATGAATTTCAGTCACGTATGGCTGAAGACGAAAAATTTAGCGCTAGCAGGGAGGCAACCCATGCAATTTGTTGTAATTTCTGTTTTATATTTTGTGTATACATGTTGTAGAATTTTTTTTTTAATTTTGTGTGTTATTTTTGTAGGGAAAAGCACAAACGGAGCATTTTTAGACAGAAGGAATGGTGTTTGGCAAAAATGAAAGCTAATTCATTAGCGATGGCTGAATAATGAATGGATTCTTGAAACGCATCCTAATGGATTTATATACCAAACGAGTAGCGTATTGCGTACACAATTCCATTGTCTTAATTATTGCTTTGATTCGCTTTTCTATTGTAATTATCTTTATTTTCGTAGACAGGATCCAGACTTTTTGACCTTTCACGATTTCTTTTGTTGTTTAGCTAACAATCGTCCTCTGGAAGATATTAGTGCTATTATTACTCACCCTTTTTCAGGTACTATAAATTCAGCCCGTCATTACACTTTTGAAGGCATCCTGATTTGAAAAGGAAATACATAAAAAAAATGGAAGCCACTTCAAGAAGACGAGTTGAAAACATCTGTGTGTTTTGCGGTACTAGTGTTGGTACTAAACCACAATACGTAGAAGCAGCACAGGAATTGGGTCGAGTCTTAGCAACAAGGAATATGCACTTAATATATGGCGGAGGCAATCTCGGACTTATGGGGATCGTTTCAAAGGCTGTACAGGAAGGAGGCAGTAACGTTTTGGGAATCATCCCAAAACCCTTGGCAGAGGCAAATCTTATTGGATCATCAAACGGCGAGGAACTGATCGTGCCAGGTATGTCTGAACGACTGGTAGAAATGATTAACCGTGCTGATGCTCTTATCGCTTTGCCAGGTGGCTTGGGTACATTAGAGGAAATTTTTATAGTTCTATCTTGGGCGAACCTGAACATACACTAGAAACCGATTGGACTGTTTAATGTTGATGGATTTTATGATTTTCTTTGTGTGTATCTTGATGATGCTCGGAGAAATGGGTTCGTGTCAAAACCTATGAAAGAACTCCTCTTCACTGCCAGAACTGCTCCGGATCTAATAGACCAACTCATAGCCTATGAACCACAAGTTGACCCTATCCTTTCAAAGATAAATTGGTCAGAGGACGATCGTGGTAAGAGGCGTCGGATTAATCTGGATCTTAACCTTTAATTTCCTGTAGATTTTCAGCTAACCAGGTACGACCTTCTTAACTCTCCTATTACTGTTTAAGACATTGGGGACAATGTCTCATTTAGGTTTGGGGGAGGAAATTAGTTGATTAGTACCTTGTTTTTAGTTTGTATGTTGTTTTTATTTTTAGTCCAAAATTTTTCGAAAAATACAAAAAAAAAATTGAAAAAGTTTCAAAAATTACAAAAATATTTTGTGTTTTTATGTTTTTATTTTGACTAAAAAAGGTGAAATTGTAAGAGATAGCCGAGTAAGGAGTTTCCACTCCTGAGACGTATCTCAAGTCTATTTTCGAAACAAGTTAATTTTTGTTTATTTTATTTTGAATTATTTAATTTGTGAATTCTCCTTAAAACGGACTAAAAGGAATCTTCATATGCTCAGTTGACAGGTATTATCAACATATATAGTAACATACGGACATGAGCTAAATTGAAAAGTTTGTAATATTCAGTGCTCTAGTTTAATTGGAGGAAACATCTCAAAAAAGCAATGGAGTAAAAAAAAAAAATCTGGTTATTAAGTCTGTAAGGGTGTTTTAACACCTAGTGCCCTAAAACCAAATGGTTTGGGAGTCACTGGCCCAAAGCTCGTTACATGGATCAAAGATGCTGCAAAAATATATATATCTGAAGTCTGAGTAATTAAGTCCGTATGGGTGTCTTAACACCTGGTGCCCTAAAGCCAACTGGTTTGGGAGTCACCGACCCAACACTCGTTACATAGATGGAAGATATTGTATATAAATAAAAAATAGAGAAAAATCAAAGAAAAAATCAGAAAAATGAGAAAATTATTCCATTGCTACAAAAAGGTGTGAAATCTGATAGAACTTTAGGACAAAAATATTACTCTCTTCTCAACTGCACTTATGACTGTTGTGGGCAAAAATGAGTTGATTAATATTTTGTTGGCTGTGTATATGGAGAATGGTAAATATAATCGGAGAATTTACTTATTCAGTAATTAAAATAAAACAAAACAACTAGTAACTTGGAGTAGAAGTTTCACCTGATTAGTCACTAACATCTTTATTCTCTTTTCGCTTGTCTTTTTGCTTTTGTGTGCATTAGTTTTAACTAACTTTTTACTTTTGTAAAAATGTTTGTGGGTATCATTGCTGTAAACCCTCACCAGACTACAACTCGTCCACTAGGGACACCTAGAGGTTTAAAGGCTTGTTGCATATGCTAAATGCAACCGTGATCCCTACGAAAGTGGCTTAGTTAATTTATTTATGTTATTTTACTCTATGTTTTGCTCGAGGACTAGCAAAATGTTAGGTTGGGGGTGTGATGAGTGGTATTTATATCACTATTTCCCACTCATTTAACCTAATATTTTGTATAGTTTCTTGAGTTTTGTGAACGTTTTGATGTATTTTGTGTTATTTTGCAGATAAATAAAGTTTGGAAAGCATTGGAGGCAATTTGGGGCAAAAACGGACAAAAATGCATCAACAGGGATATTTTGGTCTTTAGTGCGTCGCGACGCTGAAGACTTCCGCGTCGCGACGTCTAAAATGCACCGAACAGTGCTAACGTGCGCCGGGTCCACAAATCAGAATCTGAGAAAAGTTTGACTTTGCTAAAATGCGCTGTGACACGTGTCACCATCACAGCCGATCTGCTAACATGCGCCGTGCACATGTCAGCATCCTACGGTGCCAACAGTCATCATCGCCACGTGTCAGCCTACGTGTCTCCATGTCATCAGCCACGTCAGCAAGTCAACAAGTCAAAATTGCCATGTGTCGTGCCACATCATCATCAGCCAATCAGGAAGTGACACGTGTCGCAATTCTACAGTGCCGACAGTCTCTTTCCCACGTGTCGCCATGTCGTCGCCACGTCACCGCCACGTCAACATCAATAATTGAGTATCTAATCCTTATCTGACACGTGGCGGATAAGAATCTCAGCGGCCAATCAGAAGCCGCCACGTGTCACAATAATTGAAGCCCAACCACTCTGCCACGTGTCACCTTATCAGCTTATCCAGAATCTTCAAAACAGCGAACCAGAGCGTGCCACGTCGACAAATCTGGCGTAGCGACGCTGAGGACCTGGCGTCGCGACGCTGAATCCTACCGAGGCCTATAAATTGAGCTCGAGATTTCAGAATTCAGTGCACCTTCCTCTCTCTTAAATTCTTTCTAAGAGAGAGTTTCTCTCTCTAGATTCTTTAGTTTTTAGTTTTTTTTTTTATTTAGTTTTTAGTTTTGTAAATAATTTTAATTACGTTTTGTAATAATAGTAATTTAATTTTTACTTTTTACTTTTTACAGTTTTTACTATTTACCATGAGAGAGGTAACTTCCCCAGCTAGGGTGAAAGGTAATTCTTTTACTGTTACTATTAGATTAATCTCCTTTAAAAATAATATATTCACTATTTAAAATATTGACTTAAAAAGGATACCACCAGATTGGTCGGTTGGTAATTCATTTTAATCTGGTTTAAACCTGACTAATAAGGATACCGCCAGATTGGTCGGTTGGTAATTTAATTTTGGTTCCGCCTTTATGGCTGGTTGGACTTAATTTGACTTAATCAGGTTACCGCCTATATGGCTGGTTGGAGAAAGAATCACAAGTTTATATATTATTTTATGGGAGATATCTAAATTAGTAGTAGTAAAAGTAATTCCTTTTACCTTAGCATTTTATTTTATTTTACTTTTCAGTTTTACTTTATGTCTTTTACTTTTCAGTATTTTTACTTTATGTCTTTTACTTTTAAGTTGTTACTAGCCCTAGTTATGTGTTAGTTATCTGGGGTTGTGATGAATTCTAATATCACCGGTTTATAATGGGTTATTTTATAGTTTGGGTAATTTAAAGGTTTACTTATTAAATCTTAAGCTAATGCTTCTTGTTGTCTGATCACCAATAAGATTGATGTGGTAAATCTAAAATGAACTAGACATAGGGATTTTAGGTTTCAGCCTTAGATTTAATAGCCCACGATCTTCCTTGAGGATAGATAACCCTTTAATAGATTTCCTTACATGATAGGAATATACCTGTCGGGCGGGGGTAGCCATAATTGGAACTTAAACTTAATGAATCCATATAATTTGGTTGACATAGACATATGGTTCAATTGGGTTAAACTGGGTATTTGCATCTGACCATCGACAGAGGCTTTTGCATAATTTAGTGTTCCAGGTTAGTAAACTGATTTATTACACAAACATAAAATAATCACTTCATCTTTAAAAAGATATTAGAACGATTCACAACCCTAGATCTTTGTGTCTTTTGTTATTTTCCTTAGTATTTTCTTTTGTCTTTTTATTTATTTTGTAAAACCACATTCAACCAATCAAACAATCATTCTCTTCTCCATTTAATTAGATATTTGTAAATAAATAGATTCAACAATTAATAATAACAGTAGGAATTAAGTCCTCGTGGGATCGATATTTTTATACTACTTGAACGATACATGCACTTGCGTTATACGTGTGTGTTTACGCCGGTCAAACAGCATGCGTCGTCCAGTTTCAGTGTCCCACAAAGATACTTGTGCTATTTTTACTCACCCTTTTCAGGTACTATAAATTCAGCTCGTCATTGCACTTTTGAATGCATCCAGAGTTGAGAAAGAAATACATAAAAAAAATGGAAGCCACTTCAAGAAGACGAGTTGAAAATATGTGTGTTTTGCGGTAGTAGTGTTGGTACTAAGCCACAATACGTAGAGGCAGCACATGAATTGGGTCGAGTCTTAGCAGCAAGGAAAATGCACTTAATATATGGCGGAGGCAATCTTGGACTTATGGGGATCGTTTCAAATGCCGTACAAGAATGAGGCAGTCACGTTTTGGGAATCATTCCAAAACCCTTGGCAGAGGCAAATCTTATTGAACCATCAAACGGAGAGGAACTGATCGTGCCAGGTATGTCTGAACGACTGGTAGAAATGATTAACCGTGCTGATGCTTTTATTACTTTGCCAGGTGGCTTGGGTACATTGGAGGAAATATTTATAGTGCTATCTTGGGCGAACCTGAACATACACCAGAAACCAATTGGGTTGTTTAACGTTGATGGATTTTATGATTTTCTTTGTGTGTTTCTTGATGATGCTCAGAGAAATGGGTTCGTGTCAAAACCTTTGAAAGAACTACTCTTTACTGCCAGAACTGCTCCGGATCTAATTGACCAAATCTTAGCCTATGAACCACGATTTGATACTATCCTTTCAGAGATAAATTGGTCTGAGGACGATCGTGGTAAGAGGCGTCGTGTTAATCTAGATCTTAACCTTAAATTTCCTGTAGATTTTCAGCTAACCAGGTACGACCTTCTTAACTCTCCTTTTACTGTTTAAGACATTAGGGACAATGTCTCATTTAGGTTTGGGGGAGGTAATTAGTTGATCAGTACCTTGTTTTTAGTTTGTGTGTTCTTTTTATTTTTAGTCCAAAATTTTTCGAAAAATACAAAAACAAATTGAAATTTTTTTCAAAAATTACAAAAATATTTGTGTTTTTTGTGTTTTTATTTTGACTAAAAGGGTGAAATTGGTGAAAGATAGCTGAGTAAGAAGTCTCCACTCCTGATACGTATCTCAAGCCTATTTTCGAAATAAGTTAATTTTTGTTTATTTCATTTTAAATTATTTAATTTGTAAATTCTCCATAAAACGGACTAAAATGGATCTTCATATGTTCAGTTAGCAGATATTATTAACATACATAGAAACATACGGACATGAACTAAAATTGAAAAGTTTGTAATATTCAGTGCTCTAGTTTAATTGGAGGAAGCATCTCAAAAAGCAATGGAGTAAAAAAAAAGAATAAAATCTGAGGTCCGAGTTATCAAGTCTGTAAGGGTGTTTTAACACCTAGTGCCCTAAAACCAACTGGTTTGGGAGTCACTGGCCCAAAGCTCGCTACATGGATCAAACATGCTGCAAAAATATATATATCTGAAGTCTGAGTAATTAAGTCCGTAGGGGTGTCTTAACACCTGGTGCCCTAAAGCCAACTGGTTTGGGAGTCACCGACCCAAAGCTCGCTATATAGACGGAAGATATTGTATAAAAAAAATCAAAAAAAAAATCAGAAAATTTATTCCATTGCTGCAAAAAGATGTGAATTCTGATAAAACTTTAGGACAAAAATATTACTCTCTTATCAACTACACTTGTGACTGTTGTGGGCAAAAATGAGTTGATTAATATTTTGTCGACAGTGTATATGGAGAATGGTAAAAATAATCGGAGAATTTACTTATTCGGTAATTTAAAATGAAACAAAACAACTATTGACTTGGAGTAGAAGTTTCACCTGATTAGTCACTAACTTCTTTATTCTATTTTCTCTTGTCTTTTTGATTTTGTGTGCATTAGTTTTATTAACTTTTTACTTTTGTAAAATGTTTGTAGGTATCTTTGCTGTAAACCCTCACGAGACTAAAACTCGTCCACTAGGGACACCTAGGGGTTTAAAGGCTTGTTGCATACACTAAATGCAACCGTGATCCCTACGAAAGTGGCTTAGTTTAATTTTAATTGTTTCTTGTATTTTATTTTATTATTTTGCTCGAGGACTAGCAAAATGTTAGGTTTGGGGGTGTGATGAGCGGAAAATATATCAATATTTACCGCCCCTTTAACTTAATATTTTGTTTAGTTTCTCGGGTTTGATGAATGTTTTGATGTGTTTATTTTATTTTGCAGATAAAATAATATCGGGTCTCAATGAAATCATTTAGGATGAAATATGGGTCAAATAAGGGCAATTATTGGACTTGATATTTTAATTTTGGAGATTGGAAACTTGAAATGGCGTTTTTGACGAAGTGCAGTTTTGGAAATTCCAGTTTTGTGCATCTTTCGTAATTTGGGCATAACGGTTTACTCCGATATCGGATTGCGCTGATTCAAGTTCCAGATTAAAGAAGACTCAAAGATCTACAGCTTTGAAAGACAAAATAATTTCTAATTCTGAAGATTTCATGCCCGAAATTGATGAACCATCCAAAAGTGTGTTGTGTGTAATTATTAAAGTCACTTTCAATCATTTTCAAAGCAAAAAATAAATTAATAAATAAATAATAAAAATTATCAAATCATCACCAAACATGATAAGAGATTAGTGGAGCAATTAATAATGGATTTGGTGGAGCAATTAGTGGAATAATTAGTGGAGCAATTAATAATTGATTTGGTGGATGATTTGATGGAGGCAAAATTTTGCCTATAAATACCAAGCCATTTCATTTGTAAAATTCATACTTTCTTCTAAGTAATTCCTTAAGAATACTAAGAAGATTGTATCTTGTTTGTTTATTTACAGCTTTCAGTAATTAATTTCCTCTTTCGCACTTTCTTTTCTTTACTTTTCAGTTTTTACTTTCCGCGGTTTACTTTTACGCACAGTACTTTTCTTTCTTTAATTTTCAGTTTTTACTTTTCAGTAATTTACTTTCAGCAATTTACTTTCAGCAATTTACTTTTCAGCAATTTACTTTTCAGCAATTTAATTTCAGCAATTTAATTTCAGCAATTTACTTTTCAGCAATTTACTTTTCAATATTTAATTTTCAGTATTTTACTTTATGTCTTTTATTTTATTTAAATTTTTACTACCCATAAATATGTGTCGTAACTAAGCCAGTTATCTGGGGTTGTGATGAAATCCAATATCACCGGTTTATAAGGGGTTAGATTATAGCTTGGGTAATATAAAGATTTATTTATTGAGTCTTAATCTTAATGTTTTTTCATTAACTGGCCATTAATAAAATTGAACTGGGAAACTTAAAATGAACTAGACATAGAGATTTTAAGTTTAAGACCTTAGACTCAATAGTCCACGATCTTCCTTGAGGATAGATAACCCTTTAATAGATTTCCTTACATGATAGACATATACCTGTCGGGCGGGGTAGACATAATTGGAACTTAAACTTAATGAATCCAGATAATTTGGTTGACATAGACATATGGTTCAATTGGGTTAAACTGGGTATTTGTGTCGGACCATCGAAAGAGGCTTACACATAATTTAGTGTTCCAGGTTAATAAATCAATATATTACCCAACTTTAAGATAACCACTTCATCTTTAAAATGATATTGGAAGAAATCACAACCCTAGATAGTTTTTAATATTGAATTTTCTTAAATCTACTTTCGAACAATTTTATTTACTTGTTTTTAAATTTAGAATCGTCACCATTTCAAATCAATCCAACAACCTGTTAGATACTAGTAATCATTTGACCTTATAAAATTAATAGATTAGATATTAAGTCCTCGTGGGATCGATATTTTTATACTACTTGAACGATACGTGCGCTTGCGTTATACGTGTGTGTTTACGCCGGTCAGGCAACGCGTTATGAATAATAAAAATTATTCATAATACTTACCGAATTAATTGAGTTAATTTGAATCGTTTTTAAACGAAAACACATGCTTTAGGGGCACTTTTGGTCAATAGTAATTATTTTGTATTTGTATTTGATACATAATTTGATTAGATACACATTAATTAATTGTCAAATGAGACTTTGACACATGCCATTAATATATGTATTTGTTATTTAATGTAAAACAAAATACATATATAATAATTATAATATAATTAATTATTTAGATATTTAAATGTTAATATTTGAATAATTAAATAGTATCCATATTACATAAATGTTATGCAATATGTTTAATTATTATTGATACATGTGGCATGTTTAAATTAAGCTTAATGTGTGCAAATTTGATTTTCTAACATAAAGCTTGTTTTTAATTTAATGAAATTAAATTATAAAAATGACAAAATTGCCTATCCAAGGTCGGTTTTGGTTTGTTATTAAGTTAGAAAATTTTGTTTTCTATTTCATTCTTCAAGCCTTGGCCGAATACCACCCTAGACAAAAGCTCTCAAATTTAGTTTGATGAAACAATGAAGAAAGTGAAGAAAATATCCCTAAGCTTTAAGAAAACGCTTAAGGAAACAAGGAGATTCAAAGGTAATCTTTAATATCCCTAAGCTTAGAAAGTTTGTTTCTTGTTCTTTAATATCTAGAATTGTTCTAGGGTTTTCTACTTTCTTATAAATTGGAGCTTTTTGATTTGGAGGATGGATTTGAAGGCTTGGTGCATGTGTGAAGTAGTATTGAAAGATATTATTGTAATATTTGTTCATTTTGATCATTTGATGATATGTTGTTATTATAGAGTGTTATGACCAATCTTGTAATGCCTATAATTGTTCTTGGTGCTTCATTGGTGGTGGCTTGGATTGATGTTGTGATTAATGTCATTAATGTTAAGAAAATTGGATTAAAGCATGAAAATTGATATTTTTACTTTCTAGATCAGATCTGGAAAGAATGATTATATGGTGATGAAAATTATGTCATATAAATGTATTGGATGTGTTTTGGGTGTTGGAAAAATTGCCGGAAACTGTTTCAGAGTTGAAATATACGAAAACAGTGAAAAATGGCGTTACCGGGTGACTTTTGAGCCAACCGGGTGACGGCTGCCCAAACAGTGAATTGATCACTATTTGGTCATCCCATGAGCTTCCCAAGTATTATTGGGGCTGACCTTGGCAGCTCTCATGTGCTTTGGGTAGTCGGTTCGGTTAAAAACGCTTTTTATGCCATTTTACGGAAAAACATTTTTGTAAAGGTTTCGCTATGTTTCTTAACTATTTATATCGTTATTGGATATCGAATAAATATGTTTAGGTGAAATATAAATGAATTATTCATATTGGATATTGAATAATTTATTCGATAATTTAAAAAGTTTTAAAATTACGATTTCACCCGAACCGCGAGCTTCTGTTGCCCCGGCGTCAAAACCCTAACAAAAATGGTATCAAAGCAGGTATGATCCTTCATCCATTACATTTGTCATGCTTGATATATGATATATAATCCAATTTGGAATGTTTGCACATGCATGTAATTTAGATATTTCTTGACTTTTCGTATCTACACTAACAGGAAACGTAACAGAAATTGAATGGTTAAGTTAAGTTATGTTTTCTAATGCAGAATTGAATTATTTAGAAATTGATCTAGATTATATTCTGCATTTGATGTAGAGCAAAGCTTTCTTCAGGAATATCCCCCCTTAAATAAGATAGTAAAGTGACATGTATTGGATGCATATTTCTTGGTCCGTCTTGTCAATACGGTTTATGGGTATCTTTCTATGGCTGCAGCCGAGAAAGTGCCAAAGCAGTGAGGGTGTAGTTGATAGAATTTTGTCCATGCCGAATGTATATTTGATACTAGACAAATTCAAGTGAAAGTGGAAATCCTTAACGTGCCAAAGCTGTCAGGACTACATCGATAACTTGAGTTTGTCATTGGCAAGTAAATCCTTGATACGCCTCCTTGTGAACGTGCCAAAGTTATCATAACGAGAAACGGTCACGACCAAAATTCGGAGTCACAATGAGTGTGATTGATAATGAGTTGTCTACCTAATGAATATACGTAGGCGATATCGTGTAAAAGTTGCGAGTCGAAATATATTCATGGGATCCACCTCTCACTATGGAATTCGATTTAATTATTAAATTCCCATTTTTCGATGGGGATTACGGTATTACGTAAAGTAATGGGAGACACTGCTGGGTTAAAAATCCATAACTAAAGCAATGTGTAATTTTATGGAAATTGCTGCTTTTGTTTTCCTTTATTCTATATTGTTGATAGAATTTAAACTTCTTATCCACTGCATGCATATTTTTTGAATATATTTTTTGACTTCACTTATTGTTGCGAATTTCTAGAATAGGTTCTAGAATGTTAATAGACTTGGATATTGTTAGATTAGTTAAAAGCATTGGGAACTGATGTTCCGATTTTCTTGAAAATCAAGATGGTTAGTGACTTAGTTGCTAAGTCACGATAGGTAATCTAAATAGATATATATTTTAGGATACAATTGTCTAGAGAGAATAGTTTCTTGTGTGGTAAAAATTGACGTGAATTAGTTCATGTCTCGAGATTCTTGACTGGCATTAAGAAAATTCCATTAGGTATTTGTTTATCTGATAATGACGTTTCTTGGCTTTAGTGACCTTTAAAGGTAGTGTGTCAGACACAGTTTGCTAATCAATTATCTAAAATTGTTGTGAATAGTTGAAGGCAACTTATAAAGCTAAAGAAAGAAGATACGTATAGTTGGGTATATGAAATATCGATTTTCACAATACGACAACTATAAGTATTAGATATCAGATCTCCCGTCTAGTTATTTAAAATATTGTTTAATGATTGTTTTGATATTTGATATTAGAACTTGCGACTATTGGATAGTTACTTGTTCTTTATAAATAATTGTTACATATTTTAATATGACTAATAGTGTCATTGATGAAGAGATAAACATTAAGAAAAATATTCGGTTAACTAAATAACTTAGAACAGTGCTTTATGAGATTTTATCACATAAGCATTATATGTTTATTCCGTATGGTAAAGGATGGTCTGATACAAGATCACACTATATATTCTCATCCTTTTAATGAATATTGTATTCATGATGTGATTAAATCTCATTTAACCAATGCTCGTAATTGGATCGCAGATTAATTAAACTAATACATTGGATGTATGTAGTTTAATGAATTATAAATTGCCATGGATAGTTTTCTTTACTTCGTAACTTAGTTAATGAATTATCATGACTTAGTTATGTATTTCTAAAAGAATACACGTTGATCGTCTTGAATAGTTTGAGAACTTTCAATATGTTTCTGATGAAACGCGGATAGAATATTTTGAATGGTTCAAATATATTCTATTTGAAGTGTTGAAAACTACAATTTTAAAATTCATTGTGAGTGTTTGAACTATTCAATGATGTTTGATATGATCAAACATATGAATTTATAGCAATTAGTTCTAAATTTATTTAATGAATGTGATTCTTACTCAATATTATTCTTCTACGATTCCATCGTGATGGAATTGATCAGTGGGAGAAATTGAATCTTATATGATCTGATTTGTTTGATGTTGAGTGTTACCGAATTAGTTTTCAATACTCTTAGGGATATGATCCAGTAACACTAATTCATCTTTTTAATTTAGGTTCCATTAGTTTCTACAGTAACGTACGTGATATGTATAAGTAGAAAATTTGAATCTTGAAAAGTTTGAGATTTGAATCTTTCTTTTATATAAAGGTTATATAATTGAAAGTACTTCTTACGCCTTGGAGGTACAAGTAAAAGTTTATCATTTATTCTATTTAATAGAATATTGTATTCTATTTGATAGAATATTTTTTCTACGATCTCGAGTAATAAAATTATTTTATTACTTAGTGTATAACATCAGATGTTAAAGATTGTAGAAAAAGACTTGACTTAGTGAAGTCAAATGTGAGAATGATAAGCTATAAGTGGAACTACATAATTAATTTAGATGAAAAGACCCTAAGACATCTTCTGTATAAGTTTAATAGGATGCCAGAATCATTTACAAAGTATTTGATACTTAATGGTTCTATTGTTTTCTTATTGAAGAAAATTATCCTATAACTTATAGTGGGAGTGATATTTGATATCGATTTTGGAAGTTAGCATTAAAACATAGATCTAATATTGTTCCTAGCTTACTACAATCAAGTTTGGAACTTGATTGTGCTTTCATTATGAATCGGTCATAAAAATGTGTAAATTATTTGCGCAGCAAAAGTAAAATGAGCTTGTTAAATGTTTGACCTTTGTAGTATGACAGTGAGAAAAGTTATACTCAGTAATCTATTGTAGATTATGAGAAAGCTTATATGTAGTCGTACTAATTGAATAATTAAAGATCTATTGGTTAATGTTGATATTGAACTATGTATTTTGGCTAAGGAATGCAAAGTGCCTGAATGTTTTCTTCGAATGAGAAATCTGTTGTGGTTTGTTTGTTTGAAGAGTTCATTCTAGAATGGCCCTAGAGTTTATATTCTGCTAAGATCACAGTTTGATATACTAGCTTATAGAGCCTATTGTAGACTCAGATAAGCTTTCCGGAAATTTGTGATTTCTAATTTTGATAATAGTCAGATTGTCTGATATTTGATAATAGGGTCAGTGGAAGCTTACAAATTTCTTTCTAGTGTTATATATCCTAACGACATTATCATTATTAATGTAAAAACTGTTTTTATGGTGATGAAAATTATGTCATATAAATGTATTGGATGTGTTTTGGGTGTTGGAACAATTGCCGAAAACTATTTCGGAGTTGAAATATGTGAAAACGGCGAAAAACGACGTTACCGGGTGACTTTTGAGCCAACCAGATGACATCTACCCAAACAGTGAATTCATCATTGTTCGGGTAGCCCATGAACTGCCCAAGTATTATTGGGGCTGACCTGGGCAGCTCCCATGTCCATTGGGTAGTCGGTTCGGTCAAAAACGCGTTTTATGCCATTTTGCGGAAAAATATTTTCGAATATTGTAATCTATGTTTCCTAAGCACAACTCGAATAGCCTACGATGGAGGGATTGTTAAACATATGTGATCACCTTGATTTGTATAGTTCACAAAGGTTGTTCGTATTCTTCACGAATTCGGAGGTGGCCGAATTGCTTACATATAAGCTAGGCTTATATGACGTATCTATCTAGACTTAAAGAGTCCCATAATATGAAGTGTAGTCGTTGAGCACCTGGGTTGCCGATATTTTTTGATAATAAATCATATTTGATATTATAATTATCAACTAAAATAATTAAGTATTATTGGATAACATTAATTATTTACTTTGACCCAATTGGATTAATCCAAAATCACACAAGGGCTTTGTTGTAATTTCATAAATATCTCTACAATTGGAAGATATTTTGATAATTATAAAAATGCAATAATATGTGTATTTGGCTTGATTTAATTTGATTAAATCAAAGTGGTAGACATTTAAATAATCCATTAATTAAAATCTGTCTTGATTTAATTAGATTAAATCAAAGTAGTAGACAAAGGTGATTAGTCACAGCTAATTATACATATTTGGACAAATTGGATTCAGCCGACCTGGAAGTTGATTAAATTTTTTATTAATTAAAAAGTGCATAAGTTTTGCTATAAAAGGCAAGTTTTTAATTAAGCTTGAAAATCTTAAGCTTGAGCTTAAGAAAGTTAAGCTTGTAAAAGTTAAAACAAGTAAGAATTAGAAATATTAGCCTAAGTAAAGCAGTGTTTGGAGAAGCAATATTTCAACAATGAGAAATCAAGATTAGATCTTGGAATCAAGCTTGCTAGTATTGGAATCAAGATTGGATCAAGTTTGTTAACTTTGGAAGTTCTCTACAACATTTCAACAAAGAGAAAAAGATTGGATCTTGGAATCAAGCTTACTAGGTAAGTTTAATCTTCTATAAAGCTATGTTTTCATTAATGAAACATATAGTGATGTATTATATATTAGATATATAATAATATAGCTTGATACTGAAATTAGGCTAATGAATTGTGTATGGATGTTTTGGAAGCATAAACACAATATGCTCGTGATTGGGTCAAATGTTCATGTTAGACATGGAACATTAAATTAGATTTTGGAACTCTATATGATAGCTTGGAGCTATGACTATCATTCTAGAATCACTTGACCACATTTGAGTGCCCTATAATTGTTCATGAGTCACCTTATTGTGGGATTCTAAATTGGTTTATGTTTTAGATTCAATATTTACGCATGTGCGTATTTAGAATAAATTTATGTTTTTGTAAAAAATATTTGATATTTTGAAAAAACATGATTTTATTCTTTAACATGTGTTGATATTGGTTTTGATGTTAAAAATTAAATTTTGGGTGTTTAAAAGTATTTATAGAAAGTTGGAACCAATTAGGGTTAAACACCCTATTTCCATCATCTTAATGGAAAGAGAGCTGATGGAAACAATTAAGAAAAATAAAAATAAAAAATAAAATAAAAGTGTAGCAGTGCACTGCACGTACACTGTAGCGCACAGTTCACATTGAAACTTTTTTTGTCTGTTTCTTAGTTTCCAGACTGCGATTCAGCCCCGGTTTTTCTATACACTCGTAATGGAATATAGTATTCCATAAATTTTTAAAAAATACACTCATGCTTGATATTCATGGGTTAAACCCACTTCCGCTACGCGGGGTACCGATCCGGCTCTAAGGGGTCCCACATCCGCCAAACAAAAATATCATTTGACTAGTAATTAATGTATGTCTAATCAAATTTGGTATGAAATACAAATACACATTAATTATTAAAAGACCAAAATATCCCTTGGCATGTGTAGTTTTGTTTAATGATTAAACAATTTGAATTAACTCATTTAATCAGATAAAATATTATAAATAATCTGCATAATTAATAACACGTTACCCAAGTGCTCAATAAGTACACTTTATATTATGGGACTTTCTAAGTTTAGGTTTATCCATCACAAAATCTAATTTCGTGTCAATAATTCACCCAATCATAAATTATGATGACAACAGATAATCTCGCTAAACTATTCAAGTCGAGGTCATTGCATACGTAAAACCTTTCCGTCACAGGTAATCCATATTACACAGGGGATATAGATACAATCTTCCCTTAGGTATAATATAGTCGACTTACAAATTTTCAATCTCTAAATAACATTTGGAACTCGCTTCCGTAGTGTACTGCAGTCATGGATTTAAAAGATCGCAAACACGTGCAGGATACTTATGTCTTATACATAGGATTGGTGGATTCTATCAGATAAACACTGAATATCTTGAGCATCATTCCACACCCAATGAACAGATGAAGGTTTGATATAAATAGATCAGTAACGTGACTGTCATCTAAGTGTGGAGGATAACTCAAATATCCACTGTGGTATCTCAAGTCGAAGAACCACTAAGCTACTCGACTAGAGAAGATGCATATTGACGTTGATGTACCATATATTAGGAAATCTTTGGTGAGTTGTTAACTGTTTATCAGATAAATACATACACATCTATACGAGTCTCTCGAGATGCATGGTTCTCTGGTATAAACCATCAGATCAAGTCTCGATATACGACATGGACTGGTCTCACCAGAGTTTACTAACCGATCAGTGTTAGTGAATCTTGACTAAGAATTTTATTTGAGAATATATTCTAGCGGTGATACTTCCAATGCCAATTAAAAATTTCGTTGTAATTGTATACTACAATATATATATACTTGGTTCTTTATTTAATATATACATATCAATATATCATATTTATTTTCAATCTAATCGAAATTAGATCGAATATGTACATAAAAAGACAAAAGATGCTACCATAAATATGTAATATTATGACAAATGAGTTGTTCATATTCATGAATCAGACTTGAATATGATCCAGATTGGCGCTCAGAGCACAAACCTTAATATTTTCACTCACTTGCTGTAATGCCAATCCATGTTATCATTTACACATCTGAATGTGTATCACATATTTATTACTCTCAAAAGCTCACCTCGCACTCAAAAGGTTGGCATGAGAAAATAGGTTTGCTATTACACTTTGAGTTTGTAAAACAAACCCAAATGTCTTCATTGATCAGCATCATCTATTATATATAACTTAAGTTATACATCAATATATTTCAGAGGCTATTATAATATTAAGCCATAGCTACTAAGTTGTCCAAGTATGTAAGGATCAAATCCACAATACTTTGCAAACAACCGCATACACAATATTACTATCAAAACTTCTAATCTATAAGGTCACTATGTAACTTCATAGGTCAGTACTACATAAGTTGCAATTAATTCCACTATCCCAGTAGAATCAACCGTGACACTGTCATTGCATATTTTCTGACTTTATATGATGTAGACTATCTATCGTCATAATTAGACTCAAATTTAATTAGACTCTGATGATTGCGGACCATAATCTCATTAAACATATTCTCAAGTATCTTAAAGGTACTAAGGATAAGTTAATAATTTATGGAGGAAACGAACTGTAAGTTAACGGGTATACGGATTCCGATTTCTAATCGGATCCCGATGATGGAAAGTCTACATCTGGATTTGTATTTACCCTTAACGGAGGTACAGTTTGTTAGAAGAGTTCCAAACAGGGATCAACAGCAGATTCCACCACTGAGGCGAAATATATTGCAGCTTCTGAAGCTGCAAAAGAGGCTGTGTGGATAAAGAACTTTGTCACAGAATTAGAAGTTGTCCCAAGTATCGAGAATGCGATTCCGTTATACTGTGATAATACTGGAGCCATTGCGCAAGCAAAGGAACCGAGGGCGCACCAGAAGTTAAAGCATGTGGAATGCAAGTACCACATCATTCGAGAGATTGTGTCGCGAAGGGATATTGTCGTGTGCAAGGTACCGAGTGAAGATAATGTAGCAAACCCGCTGACGAAGGCCATACCTCCGAAGTTGTTTGATAAACACGTGGAGTCGATGGGTATTAGATACAATCGTTATTGGCACTAGATCAAGTGGGAGTTTTTGTTGGAGTTGGTGCTCAGAGCGCCAATTCCTGGTTGTATTTCTTTATAAATACTTCTGTAAAACATTATTATTTTGAATAATATTGCAGTTTCTATAATATAATGTATCTTTTAATACGGTAAAGATGTAATGACCTTAGAATGACTAGTCATTGTTTGTTTCTAAAGTTATCCCAAGATCATTCAAGCATAAAAACATGCGAATACAATAAAGAAGTATGGCGGAATCATACTTACAAAGATCGGATGGTTGAAGACGATGAACACAAAAATGCTCTCTTGAAGATTCGGCCAAGGTGCTCCTTTTATTGAAGAGTTGAATCCAAGCTCCAAGCTTTGTGTTGATTCCAAGCTCAAAGGTGGGTTTCTCTAACACCTTGAATGATTCTTTAAGTGTGCTAGCAAGTGAAGAAAAGAAAAACAATTCTTCTTCTTCTTCAAGGAGGGTCATGGCAATAGAGCAAATGGGAGAGAGAGAGTTTCAAGTTTTTGGTATTTTGTTTTTAAAAACATTATACAAAAATCTCACCCAAATTTGGTATATCCCTTTCCAAAAGTCAAAAGCCAATTTTGGAGGCAAAATGGCATTAATTGCCCTCAACAACCAACATCATGAATAGTGATTGATTGTCATTCACCAAAAGGTGACTTGACATCCATCACTAAAGTGATATGTGATGTGACGAACGATGTGACTTGCGACCGCACTAGATTCAAAATCGGAGTGGCCTCGCAAACACATTCTGGGCTCAGGTTCGTTAATTCCGAATTAATGAATTTTCCGTTGTGACGTAATTAAATCAAATTTAATTAAATTATAATGCTAAGCAAAAGTACTATTCACGTCGCTAGCGAATTAATTCTAAATTAATTCGTTAGCCTGAATTAAAATATAATTTTAATTCCACGTCGAAATCTAATTTCGTTTAATATATCGAATATATTATTTTATCGATTAATTCCAAATTAATCGTTCTCTCTCTTCAAAAAGTATTTTATCCTAGATAAAATCTCTCCGTAATTAATCCCAGATTAATTATGCTCGAATCATTCATCATCGGTGAATCTTCAGGAAGCGACCCAAGAGATCCCTGGATATGTTGGCAGTAAATCCGGTCGTCAGACTATCCGAACACGTACATACCTAGTACTACATTTTTACCGATTTACGAGACATGGTTGGCTTCTAGCAAAGCACCGTGCCTACCCAATTCTCCAGAAATATTCTTAATAGAATATATAATCTATATCAGGCGTAGTATACATTGTATTGCATATTGCGATCCAGTATCGGATGTCACATGCAAGGCCTGTGGCTGGAATAGTGCCTGCCCCTTACGAAGCATATATCGGACTACAAGCAACTAGCTCTTTAAATCAGATAATCAAGACCTTGTCATATTATCCCGATGGTTGCAACCATTTAGAGTACCAGTTCTGTATCCCTGCGTGATCATTATCTCCATATGACTGAAGTGATACTTCCATCTTGACATCACAGCCAATATACTACGATTCTCAATAAACCCAGAAGAGGCGTACACAGAACATGTTAAGTCCTGGACGACCAAAACTAAAGCGTATTGATTATCGCAAGTACTAGCGATGTAAGTCTCAGGTTAAGACCAAATACACCTACCCTGATGCGGATTCCCATAGACATATAGTCATACTACCAATAGGATTCCGCGGGGTCTATCAAAAGCGAAGCTGTTTCCGTACCATCGGTAAACACACCTCATATCACACTTGCATAAGTATCCAATACTTAAATATATGAGAACTATGCCGTTACGCTTCCATAACACGCACAAGTGCAATACTAGTATATTCCACATTATCGATGTCCAGTCTCGATAATACTACGACTAGGGATATTTAACGATTAAACCTTTATGGATTGATACTGTCTCATATCTTATAATCTAGAACTAATCATAAGGACTTTTATCATTTATATATATTAAGTAATCAAATTACAAATGATAAAATGCAATTTCATTGCTACATAATTAATTTGTACAAAAACCAAAATGTCTTTTACAAATAGTGATGCTATTGGTCATAATTGTCTAACAATCTCCCACTTGGCCTATAGCCAGTCACTCAAGCATATAATACCTGAACTATGTACATGTCGCTCAAACTTTTGCTGAGGAATAGCTTTCGTCAGCGAATCTGCTATGTTGTCCTCTGATGCGACCTTCTCGATCTTCACATCGCCACGATGTATGATCTCACGAATCAGATGGAAACGTCGAAGAACATGCTTGGATCATTGATGAGACCGCGGTTCCTTAGCCTACGCTATAGCCCCGTTATTGTCACAAAACAATGGAACGGGCTCAGCTGCTAACGGAATTACTCCTAATCCAATCAGGAATTTACGGATCTAAACTGCCTATTTTGCTGCTTCAGCTGTAGCAATGTACTCCGCTTCTGTTGTTGAATCGGTAACAGTCTCTTGCTTGGAAGATTTCCAGCTAACTGCTCTGTTATTCAAACAAAATATGTACCCGGATTGCGACTTGCAGTCGTCTTTATCGGTTTCGAAACTTGCATCGGTATACCCAGTTACCTCAAGTTCTCCATCTCCATAGATTAAGAAAGCATCATTAGTTCTTCTAAGATACTTTAGGATATTCTTAACCGCCATCCAGTGACTATCACCTGGATCGGCCTGATAGCGACTACACATGCTCAAAGCATACGAGACATCAGGTCGCGTACATATCATGGCATACATGATCGATCCGACTGCCGAGGTGAACGGTATCTGACTCATCTTGTCTCTCTCATCTTGAGTTTTAGGACACATGTCCTTAGATAGAGTGACGTCATGTGATACTGGCAACAGTCCCCTCTTGGACTAATCCATGTTGAATCTTTTCAACACTTTGTCAATGTACGTGCTCTGGGAGAGTCCAAGCAGCTTTCTAGATCTATCCGGTAGATCTTTATTCCTAGAATAAAGGCTACTTCTCCCAGATCCTTCATGGAGAATTTTAATGAAAACCAAGCTTTCACCGATGTTAACATGGGAATGTCATTGCCTATAAGCAATACATCATCAATGTAAAGGACATTGAATGTCAGTGCGCTCCCACTAACCTTCTTATATACACTCGTTTTGAACGAAATCATATTCTTTAATGATCTCATCAAAATGTTGGTTCCAAGAACGCGATGCTTGCTTCAATCCATAAATGGATCGATTTAACTTACAAACCTTGTTTGCAAGTCTTGGTATGACAAAACCATCAGGTTGTTGCATATAAACATCCTCCAAAAGGTTTCCATTAAGGAAAACGGTTTTGACGTCCATCTTCCATATCTCGTAATCGAAATATGCAGTAATAGCAAGCATTATGCAAATGGATTTAATCATTGCAACGGGTGAAAAAGTTTCGTCGTAATCGACACCATGTCGTTGACGATACCATTTCGTTACAAGCCTAGCTTTGTACGTTGCCATCCATGTCAGTCTTCCTCTTGAAGACCCATTTGCAACCAATAGGCTTTACGCCTTCTGGTGCATCAACCAGTGTCCAAACTTGGTTGGTGTACATGGAATCCATTTCGGAATTCATGGCATCTTGCCATAAACCGGAGTCGATACCTTGTATCGCTTCCTCATACGTAGCTGGCTCGTCTTCCTCAATAAGATTAATATCCACATGAGGTGAGATCAGAAACCCATACCTCTCAGGTTGTTTTCTGACTCTCTCCGACCTACGCGGTCCTTGTGTATTCGAAGATTGTGGTACAGTCTCATCCCTGACTTGATGACTGTTCATGTTCGTTAAGGATTTTGTGCCAGGAACAGTATCACTCCGATTTTCATCGAGTTCTACTTTTCTCATTTATCACTGCATTTAGGAATTCCTTTTCAAGGAAAACCGCATGTAGAGCAACAAATACTTTGTTCTCTTGTGGGTGATAGAAGTAATATCATTTGGTTTCCCTAGGATATCCTACAAATAGGCATTTATCCGATTTGGGTTCTAGTTTGTTACCTTCCAAACGTTTGACGTATGCCCAGCAACCCCAAATCTTCAGGAATGAGAAACCCGGTTTCTTTCCTATCCATATTTCATATGGAGTCTGTTGAACAGACTTTGACGGAACCTTATTCAAAATAAGTATTGCATTGTTCAATGCATATCCCCAGAAGGAAATAGGTAGCTCTGTGCGACTCATCATAGACCTTTCTATGTCTAACAAAGTTTGGTTTCTCCGTTCGGACACACCGTTTAATTGCGGTGTTCCGGGAGGAGTCCACTGTGAAAGAATACCATATTCTTTCAAGTAATCAAGAAACTCATTGCTCAAGTATTCGCCACCACTGTCCGACCGTAATGTCTTAATACTTTTACCGGTCTGTTTTTCTACTTCGTGTCGAAACTCTTTGAATTTCTCAAAAGTTTCCGACTTGTGTCTCATAAGATACACATAACCATAACGCGATGCATCATCCGTAAAGGTTACGAAGTATTCATATCCACCTCTAGCCTGGCTAGACATGGGCCCACAAACGTCACTATGAACAAGGGCTAACAGTTCGGTGGCACGTGCACCTTACCGCTAAAAGGTGATTTAGGCATCTTGCCTAATAAACAAGATTCGCAGACGTCATATGAATTTGGATCAAATCCGTCCAAGTACCCACTCTTCGAAAGTGTGGATATACTTGTCTTGTTTATGTGTCCCAGACGACAATGCCACATATAAGTTTCATCTTTGTTACTTACTTTAAGCCTTTTGTTTGTTACATTATATGTTTGAGATTGATTTATATTCAAAATATAAAGACCATTATTTGCATCAGCTGTGCAAATTTCTATATCATTTTTATACATAAAACACCAAGTGTTTCTAAATACAAAAGTATACCCGCATTGGGTTAACATAGATACAGAAATATATTCCTAGTCAAACTAGGTACAAAATAACAGTTTATAAGTTCAAGTACATGCCCCGAGGGCATTCCAAAACATAAGTGCCCACGGCCAAAACGGCAACTCGAGTCCAATTTCCAACACGGAGGTCAACCTCTCCTGAGGCCAGTCTCCTGCTAATCCGTAGATCCTGCACATCAGTACATATGTGAGTACCACAACCAGAATCAAAAATCCAATTTTTAAAACTAGTAGTAGACATGTTTATTTCTATAACAAACATACCTGAAGCCGGTGCCTTGCCCGCTTTGATTTCCTTCATGTCTGCCTTGTACTCGCGGCAGTCACGCTTCCAGTGACCCCGCTTCCCACACTGTAAGCATACATCTTGGGATTTGTCCTTGGGTTTCCCAGAACCCTTTGACGATTTGGCCTTGCCCTTCTTCTTATGCTTCTTCTTCTTAACACCTCCAGTCGCCTTGGGCCAAGCCCTCAGAGTCTGAGATGTTGAAGCATAGTGCGCCTCGCGCTTCTTGCCCTTAAGGATCTCTTTTTCTACCTCACGCAGAGTGGACATCAACTCTCCAAGAGTTTGGTCTTGGTTCAACATGTTGTAGTTCATGATGAACCCACTCCAAGTGTCGGGGAGAGACTGTAGGATCAAATCTACTGAAGTCTCAGCCTCGAAGACTATGCCCATCTGTTCGAGATGCTCAATGTCAGCAATCATCTGTGAGACATAGTGCTCAACAGACGTACCCTCCGACATTCGAGCGCGGAAGAACTTATTCTGCAACTCATATCTTTACGATCTAAGGTTAGATCGGTGGAGATCGTGCAACTTCGCAATCATCTCATAGGGATCCAACCCCTTATTTTGACCACGGAATTGCGGATTCATAGCGGCAAGCATTACCGATTGAGTAGTCGCATTATCATCGCTATGAGTCTTCCAAGTTCTAGCTCAAGCAACTTATCAGGTCGGTGCTTAGGCCCAAGAGGTCGCTCTAAAATGTGAGTAACTTCTCGGATCCCAGAACAATTCTGAGATTCATATCCCAGTCCTGAAAGTTTGTGCCATTAAAGATGTTGTCGCCCATGACAATTTCCCTAATGCTTAACTTTCTTGTCATCTTAACCGCAATAGTCCAACTATTCGATTAATGATGTATGGGTACAGTCTAACTGTTACAAGAAAAATAATAATATATTAGTCCAACTAATAAAATAATTTAAAAACGTGTAAAGCTAAGTATTTGAACGAAATTGCAAATTCAATACTAGCCTCCCACTATTTTTCAGTGAGCCTCTAACCCTCTGTTGAGTACTCGGGAAACCTAATTTCCTAGTGGGCTAGGATCCCGTTAAATAACACACAACCTTGACTTTGGCCAACAAGCTGTAAGATATTTAACTAGGTAGATCTCTAAGATCAATTGGATCTCATCCAATTCCTAGATCCGGTAGGTAGACCTCCAAGTCCGGAACATATATACAATATATATGCCAATATATTTTCCTAACCTTTTTCCTCTGAATCAACTAAGCCTTGGCTTTGGCACAACAAGCTTAATGATTCCAGTTAAGCGGAACCCATTGGCTTTGGCACAACAAGCTTAATGATCTTGACTTTGGCCAACATATCACAACTTGGACAAGACACACGATATGGAACAAAGCCTTCATGATTCAAACACATCCGCGATGGACAAAAGTCTTGACTTTGGCCAACAAACCAGTGCCAATCTTGGATCTTGAGTAAGAATCACTCAATGGAAGGAAAACACTTAATATTTGTTAAGGGTTTTTCGCGTAAATTGGCAACCAATTTATTATCTTTGTTAGGTCTCATCATACACCCTTAAGCATGCATTCTAAAAGCATAATAAGGCACGAAAATAAATTAATAACGATATGCAGATGGATATCTCACAGATTGTTCCTAGAACAAATCACTCTTTTTCCTCTCCCCGGCTAGCACTATTCTTACTTCTACCCAATATCATAATACAATTAAAGAAACCTCATTAATATTTAGGGGAATTAGGTGAGAAGAGAATTACAAAGAATCAAGAGAGATAAGGCTGGACACGCAGGTCCAATTTAATAAATTCTAAATTTACAACAATTTCCAAAATTTCCATTTCCCTTCTAATATCCATCTGATATACGTTATTCATTCAACACATCCATGTATTCACTCAAAGCATGTTATTCAATCAATCTAATCCAATTAATTAATCTTGAATAAAGTGATCATCCAATGTTCAAACAATGATTTGATTTTGCGCGAGTCCAACTCGTTTGAGAATAAGTACTCGAAGTACGAATTCTTGAATTATATCGAACTACAATTTAAATCTAATTTAATTCGTATTCAATATTAATTCTATATTTAATTCCAAATTAAATAACTACACTCTTAATGCGCTTTAATGACTTAGATTCCAAATCTAATCTTAATGGGTCTCAAAGCCCAATTAACATCCAATGTCGTTTAATTAAAGTCCAATGGGCTTTCAATTGATTTCATAAGGCATGGACTTTGGTCAATATGGGTCAAACCCAAATGCCAAAGCCCAATTAAGGAATCACCCTTATTTGCCAAGAAACCAATTTAGGCCCATTATGCCAAATTAAACATTTAAAGCCCATTTGTTATATTTGCACTTAATGGAATGATTTAGGCCCAATTTGGATCCAATCCAATTGGCCTAAACCAACTTGGCCCAACCAAGCCCATTAGGCCTAAATACAACAATTAAAGCCCAATTCTAAATTAAGCCCAACTAATTAAATTTTAATTTTCCAAATTTCAAAATTCAATTAATTAAAGTGTATTACATCAATTAATGATCTAAATTAATATTTCCAAAATACTAATTTAATCAATTAATCATGTATTAATTTGTTCAACTCATGTCCAACATTTTGAAACAAAAAATCAACTCATTTCATGCTTCATAGCTCACGACATTCATAGGGTTTTTTGTCTGATTTCGTTTTCAATCCGATTGAATCTCAAATCATCATTTCCCAAGTCTTTAAACTCATCCAATGATCAAAAGAACAAAAAATACCATGACTATTTAGGGTATACACTTTCGGCCAAGCCAACATTTTGGGCAAAAATGATCCAATTAATTTTTCATAAAATTGATCATATATAACTCCAAGTTATCCATATACAAGCATACTCAATCAATCAATTTTATCAAATCATGCTCAAATCAATTTTACCCAAATTTTACCCTAATATTTTCATGCTCAAATTAGGCTCCATGATACCATTGTTTGTTTCTAAAGTTATCCCAAGATCATTCAAGCATAAAAACATGTGAATACAATAAAGAAGTATGGCGGAATCATACTTACAAAGATCGGATGGTTGAAGACGATGAACACAAAAATGCTCTCTTGAAGATTCGACCAATGTGCTCTTTTTATTGAAGAGTTGAATCCAAGCTCCAAGCTTTGTGTTGATTCCAAGCTCAAAGGTGGGTTTCCCTAACACCTTGAATGATTCTTTAAGTGTGCTAGCAAGTGAAGAAAATAAAAACAATTCTTCTTCTTCTTCAAGGAGGCTCACGGCAATGGAGCAAATGGGAGAGAGAGAGTTTCAAGTTTTTGGTATTTTATTTTCTAAAAAACATATACAAAAATCTCACCCAAATTTGGTTATATCCCTTTCCAAAAGTCAAAAGCCAATTTTGGAGGCAAAATGGCATTAATTTCCCTCAACAACCAACATCATGAATAGTGACTGGTTGTCATTCACCAAAAGGTGACTTGACATCCATCACTAAAGTGATATGTGATGTGACGAACGATGTGACTTGCGGCCGAACTAGATTCAAAATCGGAGTGGCCTCGCAAACACATTCGGGCTGGGTTCGTTAATTCCGAATTAACGAATTTTGTTACGACGTAATTAAATCAAATTTAATTAAATTAATTGCCAAGCAAAATTACTATTCACGTCGCTAGTGAATTAATTCTAAATTAATTCGTTAGCCCGAATTAAAATATAATTTTAATTCCGCGTAGAAATCTATTTTCGTTTAATATATCGAATATATTATTTTATCGATTAATTCCAAATTAATCGTTCTCTCTCTTCAAATAGTATTTTATCCTAGATAAAATCTCTCCCTAATTAATCCCAGATTAATTATGCTCGAATCATTCGTCATCGGTGAATCTTCGGGAAGCGACCCAAGAGATCCATGGATATGTTGGCAGTAAATCCGGTCGTCAGACTATCTAAACACGTACATATCTAGTACTATATTTTTACCGATTTATGAGACATGGTTGGCTTCTAGCAAAGCATCGTGCCTACCCAATTCTCCAGAAATATTCTTAATGGAATATATAATCTATATCATGCGTAGTATACGTTGTATTGCATATTACGATCCAGTATCGGATGTCACATGCAAGGCCTATGGCTGGAATAATGTCTGCCTCGTACGAAGCATATATCGGACTACAAGCAACTAGTCTCTTTAAATCGGATAATCATGAACTTGTCATATTATCCCGATGGTTACAACCATTTAGAGTACCAGTTCTGTATCCCTGCGTGATCATCATCTCAATATGATTGAAGTGATACTTCCATCTTGACATCACACCCAATACACTACGATTCTCAGTAAACCCAGAAGAGGCGTACACATAACCTATTAAAGTCCTGGACGACCAAAACCAAAGCGTATTGATTGTCGCAAGTAGTAGCGATGTAAGTCTCAGGTTAAGACCAAATACATCTACCCTGATGCGGATTCCTATAGACACATAGTCATACTACCAATGGGATTCCGCGGGGTCTATCCAGAGCGAAGCTGTTTCCGTACCATCGGTAAACACAACCTCATATCACACTTGCATAAATATCCAATATTTAAATATATGAGAACTATGTCGTTACGCTTCCATAACACGCACAAGTGCAATACTAGTCTATTCCACATTATCGATGTTCAGTCTCGATAATACTAAGATTTGGGATATTTGATGATTAAACCTTTATGGATTGATATTGTCTCATATCTTATAATCTGGAACTAATCATAAGGACTTTTATTATTTATATATATTAAGTAATCAAATTACAAAATGATAAAATGAAATTTCATTGCTACATAATTAATTTGTACAAAAACCACAATGTCTTTTACAAATAGTGACGTTATAGGTCATAATTGTCTAACAGTCATGGTGCAGTTGCAAAAGCGTCGTAACTGACATTGAGTTGTATCATGACGTTGTCATTCTCAGACATTTCATGGTCAAGATTTACACTACTTGGTCAATATAGTAAACCCGTTGAGACCGGTACATGTCGTATACTGGAATATATGATTCCAATTGTTTATCAATGAACATAAGTCTTGGAGACTAGTATAGACGTGTAGGTGTTTATAGCGGATAAACACTGAACGACTCACTGAAGATTCTTAATGGATGGTTACACCAACGTCAATAAGAATCTTATCGGGTGAGTAGCACTTGTGGTTCTTCGACATGAGATACCACTGTGGGCGCATGAGACATCTTCTACACTTAGATGGCAGTCTCGTCACCGATCTATTAAGATCAGACCTCCGCATGTTCTTTGGGTGTAGATAGATCCTCAGTGTGTCCTGTGTGTATCGAGATAGGATCCGTCAGTTCTGTGTATCAGAGCATAGGTAGTCCATATGATTAGAAATCAGATAAAAACCATGGGCCCGTGGTACAATTTAGAAGTTTGTTCTAAATGTTCTTTTTGAGATTGCTAATAGAATAGTTGACTGGATAATCTCTATAGAGATTTGACGTTTATATCTATATCTCTGGGATTCATCCGGATACCTGTGACGGAGGAATTATACATTTGCCGTGACCTCAACCTGTATTATTCAGCGAGTTTATCTATGGTCGTCATAATTTACGGGTGGATAAATTATGGACACGAAATTGGATTTCGTGACGGATATGCCAGAATCTAGAGAGTCTCACTAATGAAATATACTCATAGAGCACTAGGGCAACATTTATAAATAATATTGATTATTTATAAAGTCTTTTAAAAGTTAAACGCAAAATACATGTGTAGGGACCCGATAGTCATTTCCTTAATTTTGTGTATTTGCATTTAATGCTTGATTAATTCAAATACACATTAATTAATTTTCAAATTGAGATATTTGACTAATATCATAATAATATATATGTATTTAATATTTAACGTAAATATTAAACATATATTAAATATATTTATATTTAATTAATTATTTAATTATTTAATAGTTAAATGATTAAATTAATTAAAGTGTAGATATTTTAAAGTTATGATAAATGGTGAGATGACTTAAAGATTCTTTACTTGACTTTATGAAATTCATTAAAGAGATAATGATTTCATAAACAAGTGGCCAAGTTGGCATTAATTGAATTAAAGTGAAAAAATATCATTTTGTTTTCTTTTAGTGCAAATTTCGGCCAAGTCATAAAATGTCCAAGTGTTGGATATTTTTCACTAACCTAAATCTCATCTAAAACTCCATTGAAAGAAAATAAAAGAAGTTTGAGGAAGAAGAAGAAAGACAAAAGAAAAAATCAAAGAAAGCTTCATTTTTAGTAAGTTTTTCCAACTTACTATTAGAGAGGAAAATATTCCTTATGTTCTAGGCTATATCTTGTGATGTTCTCATGTTTTTCTATTCTTTATTCTTTGTGTTTTTATTTGATGGAAGTTTGAGAATAGGGATATGCATGTATTGAGTTCAATAGAATGCTTCTAAATTGTTTACTAGCATTCTTTTGTAAGTTTGAGAAACTTGTTGCTAATCTAGAGTTGTTGACCCACTCTTAAATGACCTAGATTTGTTCTATAGTTATTTCATTGTGTTGATACTTGATTTGAATGGAAGAAACATGATTGAAGTATTGAATTTTGTTCATTTGGTCTAATTTGTCCAATTTGAAGAAATTGAAAAATTAGGGTTTGAGACCACTTCCAAATTTGGGATTTTCAATGTATATGGTGTATTTGGATGTGTATATGATACATATAAATCTTATGTTGATTGGATTTCATTTGCATGTGTTTTGAACAATGGAAGTGCAAAATGCACTTATCCCCCCTTAGTAAGGCTCTCGGCTTTGGGGTTTATTTTTGCAAAATTTTTGTTGCAATTTGAATTTCAATATGTATGACATGTTAAATTCATATATGTAATGATTTAGAATCATCCAAATCGTTTCAAACAATTTCGGACTAAACTGAAAAAAATACAAAGTATAAAGTAATTCGGTAAATTCACATAAATTTGATTTATAGTTTTTATTTCATAATTTGATTAATGGATAATCCGAGAAAATTTTTGAAATCGGGAAATTTTGATTTTCCACTATTCCGCTGCGTTACCGGATTTCCACAATAAACCCCTTCAACGTAACGCCCCAAAGTCATGGATTTGCCACTGCTGGCTACAATTAGGCGTATAGGAGGGACGGCGATACGTAACGCCCTCATACGTCAGGTTTTCAGACAGAGATACAGATTTTAGATAAAGTTTTCAGATTTCAGACATAGTTTTCAAAGAGTTTTAGAAAAGAAAGTTTTCCCCGAAACATATTTTTTATAAGAGATTTTAAGAAAGAAGTTCAGATTTTTAAAAATAGAAACCAGTTTTCTTATAAAGTTATCTTATGAGTTTTCGGTTTTAGAACCAAATATTTTATAATAGCTTTTCATTTTTAGTCCACTCACTTAGATCGAATAACGATCTAACCCCACTCCAATTTTTATATTTTGCAGGATTCTCGGAGGACGAGCTTGGGAGGATGGATACTGATACAGTCACTAGGGTTGGAGTCCACCAGTATGAGTCAGAAACATAGTGAGAGTTCAGTTATAGTCAAGTGTGAGTCTTGTATAAGTCGTAGTCGGGTGTAGTCATTGTAAATCGATTATTATTAAATACAGTGATTAATATTGAGTTTGTTTCTTTGTTTTCGAGTTGAGCTACGGTCCCACTCAGAGTATAGATATATAAAGAAAATACATTAGATTTTATTATTATTAGTCAGAGGCTTATGGGGTTAGTGCGTCTATCCTCTGCCAGTAACATCTCCAGATCGGGGATGTTACAAATATGGTATCAGAGCATGGTCTATGGAGTCAGTGACTGCAGTGGGCAGAGTGCTGGGGTTTGTATACGCAGTATGTCCGGGATACCCGTATATAAGGCACTACCTCTCCAGTATCTGATTCTCAAGTACGTCCTCAAATCTCCATAGACACGTTAGTGAACCTTCTTAGATCATTCAAATAGCATTTCATGTAAGAACAATTTCTCTCTAGATATTAGATAAGAAATCTTCTTGAGATTATACCAATCTAGTACTAGAAAAATAAACAAGCGATGGAACCAGACAGAAGGATTTTAAGAAAGGTTATCAGGGAAGTGAGAAAAGAAAATTATAAGAAAGCCTCCAGGAATACATAAGAGTATAGGTAGTCAGAGATAAAGAATAGTAAGAATATGGAATGATGCAGAGAGATTTTGAGGATAACTACCCAGGAATATGTTAGAGAATAGGAAAGCCCAAATAAGTAATAAGAGCACCTAGAAGTAAGATCCCTTCCCTCCTCAGAACACTCCTTCAAGCCGAACCAGTAGTCTTCAAGCACTTCCTATAGATAGTAAAGACCTATGAGTATATATTCAGGACGATGGGAAGAAAAAGAAAAATTAGGAAGCATAGTAAGATACAGAAGGTAGATATCTAAGTAATTGAAAGTAAATAGAGATAGGGAAGTAGAAACAGATAATAAATGCTGAAACCTATAGTAATAAGAATCAGAGACATGAAGTTAAGTAATAAAGGATAATGCCAGAACTAGCAGTAAAGATGAGTGTAGTAAGACTAGACCAGAATAAAAGCTGAGTAGATCTAAGAAAAGGTTCTCTCCCTAGAACAAGATACCTTTCTTTCTCAGAAGAATTTCTCCGAGTTGATCCAATATTTTTCTGAACCATCTTGTATAAGTAGCAATTTCTCCTGAGTATCAAGGGCCGTTATAAGATAGAGGAAGTAAGAAAGTCAAGGACGATCGTGGAATCTTTTAATGGATACAAAATGTCATAGAGAAAGATAGAGACTTTAGATCTTCAGAACTTAGACTTGTAGACAAATAGGATGAGTGGCGATTGAAACAATAGATAGTTTCCCCAGCCAAAAGGATCCAATAGATAGGGCTTCGACTTACCCAGATCTTCACCCCTTCGAGATACTAGTTAAGGAAGCTATCCTGATAGAGTCTATCTCATACCCATCCTACATGAGCAATAGACTCCATCAGGACATAAAGTACGAAGAACAAGGACGAAGAAGCTCCCCGAGCCATAAAGAAAAATGGCCTATGAATGTAAGCAGTTCCTGTCAGCATGATTATAGGCGACCGTAAGAAGACCCAACGGGAGTCCACTTCAAGAAATAAAAGGACATTGAGAAACAGACCACCTAGAAGAAGGATTAATGAAATTTCGAGGATATAAAGGAGAAATACAGGGTAGTGCAAAGATTAAAGTAAATCAGAGTGAGGCTTGCCAGACCAGTAGAAGATCACAAGTTAGATGAAATGTTGTAGAACCCACCATAAGCCCGAGTTAGTAGAGATCTGTATAAGAATATAAGAATAGACCTATGAAGTTGGAGATACTTAAGAAGTGATAAGAGTACCAGTAAAGGACAATAGAATAAAAAGGGATCAAATCAAGGTTTGTAGCAAAGAACATGAAGTTGAGATCTAAGAAACAAATAGAGAAATGATCCACCGTTAGTCTTAGAGGCAAAGATTATAGTAAGGGAGTAAGACATGGAAATGGTATCCAGAGAGTCATTGACAATGAAACCCTCAAGGAAGTAAAGACATTAGGAGTATAAGAGATTGTGAATGAATTCGTAGGAATATAATGAATAACTTATAAAGAACCTCATGGTATTAGAAAAATGATCTTAGGAAAATAGTAACGTATGGACCAAGACGTAGTAGAAAATACCATTAGTAGTCGCAGTGAATAGAATATTCAAGGGAGTAAAGGAGTAAGGAGTTGAGGAACTAAGACAAGAAAGGAAATCGTAGCAGAATAGGTCCCTTAGGAAAAGTGTAACTACCGATAGTTTAGTTACTATTACGTTGTAGCGCTATGATATCGTTGGAAGAAGATAACATAAAGTAAATTATGTTGAGACTCAAATATGCTCATGAGATGACTTTGGAGACAATCGATTAATTTCTCGAAGTCCCAGGACGAGACTGTACCGTCTTACCTTTGGATCGCATATAGTATTTGGGGCGTAACTTTTTCGTACGATCTCCGATTTTTATGAATTTTATATCGTCGGAAATCTGAGATCGAGACCTAAACCTTTCACGTTGAATATTTTTCCAAATTAGGATTAGAAACGAGTCAAAAACGCAAGTCAAAATTCAGATGAATAGTGATTTCGGGGTTAATGCAAAATATCAAATTTTCTAGACCTTTCTACACTTTGCTCCATATCTCCAAATATCAAACACACCCCCTTATATAAAGGACATACTATTCACAAAACCCAAAAATTTTGGAAGCAAAAAGAAAGAAGAGAACGTGAAGGGGAAGGGGAAGAGAGGGAAAGAAGAAGAGAAAGAAGAGAAGAAAAAGAAAGAGGAGAAGAAAAAGAAAGAAGAGAAGAAGAAGAATAAAGAAGTAAGAAATAAAGAATAGAGAAGCTTGGCAACCATGGAGATTTGAGAAATCAAGGGGAAGAGGTAAGAAACCCAAAACCCCAAATTTTATTTAAATGATGAATTTGATGATTTGATACTTGAATGGTGTTGTGTGTATGACTATAATGAAGAGTGAGTGATTCTTTTGCCTTGAATCAATGGAAAAGTTGATAAATTTCATTTGTTTAAAGAATTGGGTATAAGTTGGAAAGAGTGGATTAAATGAATTAAAGGTTAAATTGTTGATGAATTGATGTTTAATGCATGTAAAATGGAGTGTAAAATGATGTTTTGTATATTGGTTTTTGGTTTGGAAGTGTTGAAATGGAGTGGATTTGGATAAATTGAGCGTTGGATGAATTTGGAAATTATAATTGGTGATGGTTGGGGATTGAGAATGGCCCTTGTATATGGATATTGAAGTTTAGAGGATTATTTATGTATTTCAATGTGCTAAAAATTCTGGTGGTAATGGTTGAAATAAATTTGTCAAACATGACAGTGAATTAGATAACTTGGGCAGTGAGTTTAGTTTAGGACACTTCTGGACAGGTCCTGATTATTGCTTATAAGTTGCGTTCTGTAGGTCGAAATTATGATCCGTAAATTTCTGGATAAATTAGATACATGAGGAAATAACATATCCAAAATTTAGATTTTTGGACTTAGGATAAGACCGGACCGAATTTTTGAAGTCGGGCTATCTGCTGCCCCTGTGCCCAGTTTTTCCAGCCGCATAACCCCCGAACTTCAGTCGATAACTTGAGTTCTAGGAATCAAAACTGCGATCCGTAAAAGCCAACATAAAGTAGACACATAAGCAAGTATTCTACTAAAATTTCAGCCCCAAATTCAACACCGATTTAGCGCACCAAATTTTCAAAATCAGTGTTGGCGCACTGAAATTTTCTGGATAGAGGGCAGAATATGGAGTTTTGTGAAGTAGCTTGTGAAATCCTCGAACGAGCGTAATAAAAATTATTAGACCACCCTAAAATGTTAGTAACATAGCGAGTATGAGTTATCATGAATAATAAATAACTTTTGTTAAGTAGGGATTTAATTCGCAACCTTGGTACTAACGAATTTTGCTAATTCTAGATTATCACCAGGAGATGCGGTTCCTCCACCATCGCAGACATTACCAGCAAGTTCTGAATCTGTGAGTGGATGCTTTATTTTATGTTTTCTTGACTTATGTTTTAAATTTCTTTTCAAGTTTTGAGGTTTTTAATTGATGAAGAATATGCATGATGCTTTTTATATGTTTCTATCTCAGAGATCGTTTTATGTTTTCTTGATATGTTTCCGCTGAGATGATCGATCATTGTTATGTTTCCGCCCCGACGATCGTTGTATGTTTTTATGTTTTTATGACTCATCATATGTTTCCACCGGGGTGATCGTTAGGGTCTCATCCATCTGAAATGGTATGACCCGCTACCTTGTCGACAAGGGATCGTTCGTTCCTCGCGCGCTTGATATGTTTTTGACGATGCATGCATAAAAAATGATTTACATATATGTTTTTTATTTTCTCATGATTTTGTTATTTTAGTATCCACTCACCAGGTCGTTCAAACGATCTGACCCCCCCTCCCCCCACTCCCAGATTCTTTATTTTGCAGGATTACCCGGAGAACGAGCTCGAGGGGATGGATATTGATGGCAGTCACTAGGGTGTCTGGGTCCAACAGATTGAGTACAGAGTTGTAGTCCAGTCATGGTCTTAGCAGAGTTGTACGCATATACTAGTAATGTAATACTTGTTATAGTAAACTAACAATGTCTAGTACAAGTTATGAAGAGAAGTATGTTAAGTTTACTATTATAAGTATTAAGTTGCATAACATGTGTTGTTGAGTTGGCCACGACCCCATGTATGAGTTTGAATTTGAGATAGAGTTGTAGGATAAATTATAGTTAGAAAGTTAGAGGCTCAGGGGGATGGATCTGTCTATTCCCTGCCGGTAGCATCTCTAGGAGTGGGATGTTACAAAAAGTAGTAAGAAGATTATAATAGTATCCAAAGGAAGAACATAGTAACCGCAGAAAGATAAGCAACAGAAGAGATAAAGAGACAGTATAAGGAAATTATTAGGAAGTATGCTTCTAGAAAAACCTTGTGTGATTGCGGATAAATTAATGGATGTAAATGACGGGAGTAAGGTAAGAAAGGAAAATTAGATAAGTTTTAGCAATAAGACCCCGTGTAGGAAACGACAGCCTAAGTAAAGGTTTAAAGAGGAGCTATTAGATGAGGTAACAAGAGTAGAAGTACTAGTTAAGCATTCAATAAGAATATAAAGGACAATATTAAGAATAATCAAGGACATATGATAAACATAATCCATCGAGTAAGGTAACAGAGATATGACCCATAATAATTACGGTTGAAGAACGAAGTAGAAGAGTAAATAAAAAGGTCAACTGATATAGATATTCCAAGTAAAAAGGCACGAACATGGACCAAGGAAGTTCTTAATAGATGGCAGAATGAAGATAATGATGAAAAAATTACTAAGAAAAGTTTAGGGAGTGGAATTGTTAAGGTGCAAAGATGGTAGGAAGAAGTACTTAATAAGTAAAGGTTGGTAAGTAATACAACAAGATTGTATGTAACGACTTTTGTAAGCAAAGTACTAAAGGATATAGGCTTTAATCAGGACCAAACCGAGAGCTATCACTAAGAAGTTATTCAGGGGTAACACTTCAGGTACAAGTGGTGTTATTAAACAATATCAGTAAAGTTAGAAAAGCCTCAAGTCTCTTAAGAAAGCAGAATGAAACAAGTGGAGTATAGAAAATTGATAGCTAAGTAATGAGAAAGAATATTAAGATCAAATTGGATAAGTGAAATAGAGAAATGTCGAGTACAAATATGAAGAAATTTGAACCTTCGGTGAGAGTCAAGATACCAGTTACTAAGAATCTGATCAAGTTGAGTTATTGTGGAACGTGAGTAAAGGTTTAGAAGGAAGAGATTTTTCAGAAAGGATATATTGAGTACAACAAAAGGATCAGAAAGAAATAGTCAAGGATACTCAACGGAAGACTCACGAAATGAGAATCTAAAAGAGAGAAAATAGGAAAGAATCAAATAAATAGTAAAGATTGGAGACAAGGAGATAAATATAATAGAACCTCTAGATATTGTGAAACTACGAAAACTACGAGTTAGACACCAGAAAGGATTTGAGGACGAATCCTATTTAAGGGGGGAGAATTTGTAACGACCGGTAGTTTATTTACTATTATGATATAGTACTGTGGTATCGTTGGACGAAGATAATGTAAAATAAATTATGATAAGACTTAAATATGCTCATGAGATGACTTTGGGGACAATCGGTAAATTTCTCGAAGTCCCGGGACGAGACTGTACCGTTCTTCCTATGGACCACCCATAGTATTTGGGGCATAAATTTTTCATACAATCTCTAAATTTTATGAATTTATATCATCAGAAAGCTGAGACCGACACCTACAACTTCCGCGTTGCAACTTTTCTCAAATTCGGAGCAGAAGTAGGTCAAAACCGCAGGTCAATATTGGATGAATAGTGATTTCGGACCCAAGTGACAAAATCTCAAAACTTCTCCACTTTTCTACATTCTTCTACACTCTTCCCTATATCATTTAAGTCCCCATATATAAAGGTTCCACTATTCACTAATTCACAAAAAGAAATAAAGAAGTTAAAATGTAAAAGAGAGAAGAAGAAAAACATAAGAGAAAGAGAGGGAAAGAAGAAGAAGAAAGGAAGAAAAGAAGAAGATGAAGAAGGAAATAAGAAGAAGGAAGGTAGAAAAAACCATTGGAGGCCTTGGAAGTGAAGGAAAACCAAGAAAAAAGAAAGGTAAGAATCCATGACCTAAATCTTGAATTATTTAATTTTGAAAGTGTAATGGTAGAATAGAGATGATAGTGTGATAGAGGATGCATTTTAGTGACTAACAAATATAGAAAAGTGATTCTTGAACTAAATACCCAAATTTGGAGTTTTTAAAGCTTGGTCAAAATTAATGATTTTGAGGTTTAGTAAGTTGTTGGGGATGATAATTGGATGTAGAATATGTGTGTATTGAAGTTTAATAGCATGGTTTGTGTATTGGAATTGATATGGTAGTGAGCTAATGATTTGATAATAATAAAGTTTTGATGAATTGATGCTTATATAATGTTGGGTACATGGTTGTGTTGATGATATTATGATTTTGATAATTAAAGGAATGAAAAGGTTGATAAATTCTAATTTGTAAAGTTTTGGTAAAGTTTGGGTAAAGTGTATGTGATGGATTAATTGAGTGATTGATTATGATAAAATGGTAGTTTAGTAAGTGTGGAGTTGGTGTAATTTAGTGGATTGTGTATTGGATATTATATAAGTTTGGGAATTGGTTATTGTGTGTTACCCCAATTTTATAAGAATCTTTAAGTTTTGAGATGAGTTGGGAATATAAGATTAGAAGATTAATTTTTATATAATATATGTTAAATTGAGTGTAGGGTAATGTATTGTGTATTTTTTTTTATTATGGAAGTGTTGGAAGATTGTGGTGAGTTAGTGACTTGAATTAATGGAGTTTGGATAATTTTGGGTTGATGAAATGGGTGTTTGGGTAGTTTTAGATTTGTTATTCAAGTTGATTTATTTGGTAAGAATAATGGAATTTGATGATGTTTGAGTTTAATATGTTACGTTTATGATGTTGTTTGTAGTAGTTTATGCCTAAGTTTGGATAAAAAATTTCAAGGTGAAAAAATGGGTATGTAGCCAAATTTCTTAATATATTGGAGGGAGTTGCTTTTATTGATTGATAATAATTGTTAAAGTTCATGCATTAAAAGATATTATAGCATGATTTTAAATTGTTTGGAGTTAATAACTCAAAGGTGAATGGTTAAAGTCTTTGGCTTATTTTGTATGAATGTGTTGGAAAAGTATGTTTTGTGAATTGATAATATTTTTTAATGGCCTGGTGATGAGTCAATAATAATTTCTTGTGTGAAAATTAAATAAAGTCAAGAGAGTGGTGAAATTGGTATGTTGGGCAGTAAATTTTAGTGAAGTCACATTCCAGACATGCTGTAAAGATTTACTTGTAAGTCACGCTTATGATGTCCGATTGATGAAGCGTAAATTTCTGGATATACTAGACATATAAGGTAGTAACATATCCAAAATTTAGAATTTTTGGACTTAAGACGAGACCGGACCGAATTTTTGAAGTCGGACGGCCTGCTGCCCCAGTGCCCAATTTTTCAGTTGGACAGCCCTTCAACTTCGGTCTATAACATGAGTTTCTGAAATCGGAATTAAGATCCGTAAAAATTAACATAAACTTGATACATTAAAGACCATTCTATTAAAATTTTAACTTCATATTCATTTCCGATTAATTGTAGCGAATTTCCAAAGTTGGGTGTCATGCAGTGAATTTTGTAACGATTAACGTAAAATAAGTTTCCGCTACCGCGCTTGCATAACTCCAAACCTATGTCCGTAAAATTCATAGATGCCATAGATATCTCCAATTTTTGGCAAGATTATGTGTCCATGTATTTTATATTCTTTTATGTCATATGAAGATATTCTGAGTTATGAAAACTAACGATTGTATGGATCTTAGATTGATGCCAGGATACTAGAAGGTCTCCCATAACGTGAGTCACTCTCGATTTTCCACAGCACTGTGAGTGGGCACTTTTCTTTAAAACTAATTTTTATTTTTATTTTTGCTTCAGACTTACATTTTACGCTTTAGGGAGTTAGAAGATCTTCTTTTCAGTTATTGATCATAAATAGTTATGTTTCGAGAAAGTAAAAGATTTTCTAAAAACACTGTTTACAGTTTTAAGATTTAAAGTATGGTTTTCATGTTTTTCGGGGTATGGGGTAAAAACTCACCCCAGTATGTAACTTGATACAGTTTGGAATTGACGGACAGAGACATGTGCACATGTAGAGGACTGAGGGGACGGTGATACGTAACGCCCTCAGATCTTAGAGCATGGCTAGGGGGACGGTGATACGTAACGCCCCTAGACCCTAGTTTCAGAGCTTGTGTGGTAGCATAGATCCACACCCCCAGTTCTAGAATGTGGCTTGGGGGATGGCGATACGTAACGCCCCAAGACCACCAGTTTCAGAGACAGTAGTGGCATGCTTTGGGGGACAGCGATATGTAACGCCCCAAAGTCATGGATTTGACGGCGATACGTAACACCCTCATACGTCAGGTTTTCAGACAGAGATACAGATTTCAGACAAAGTTTTCAGATCTCAGACATAGTTTTCAAAGAGCCTTAGAAAAGAAAGTTTTCCCGAAACAAAATTTTTATAAGAGATTTTAAGAAAGAAGTTTAGAGTTTTAAAAATAGAAACCAGCTTTCTTATAAAGTTATCTTATGAGTTTTCGGTTTTAGAACCAAATGTTTTATAATAGTTTTTCGTTTTTAGTCCACTCACTTAGATCGAATAACTATCAATTCCCCACTCCAGTTTTTATATTTTACAGGATTCTCGGAGGACGAGCTCGGGAGGACGGATACTGATGCACTCTAGGGTTGGAGTTCATCAGTATGAGTCAGAAACATGGTGAGAGTTCAGTTATAGTCAAGTGTGAGTCTTGTATAAGTCGTAGTCGGGTGTAGTCATGGTAAATCGATTATTATTAAATACATTAATTAATATTGAGTTTGTTTTCTTTGTTTTCGAGTTGAGCTATGGTCCCACTCAGAGTATAGATATATAAAGAAAAGTATATTAGATTTTATTATTATTAGTCAGAGGCTTACGGGGTTAGTGCGACTATCCACTGTCAGTAACATCTCCCAGATCAGGGATGTTACAATTAATTACCCTTATCTCTTCTTCTATCAGCTATGGTAACTGTCCCACTCACGTGCTTGGTTGTTGATAACTGCAATGTCGTGTGGCATATTCTGATGAGATCGTTTCCCGTTCATCTCAATCGTCTACCCATATTTATGCAACTTATCTCGGTTGGTCGTGTTCCTATTGGGATGTATGCCCTAGAGCTTCATGTAATGTAAACAGAATTATATTTTATGAAATATAATGATGCATTATTCATTTATCAAAGTGTTTGTTTAATATCGCATATTGTAAATTATAGTATTTACCCTAGATTACTCATGTGACTTCAGACTTAGTGTAGGAGTGTCATACACAAGAGGATTTAAGTCTGAAGTTAGTAATCTAAAATAGTCAATAGAGAGCAAACAAATCGCGTACTTTATTTGTGGTTTATCTATAGTTGCGGTCTATTTTATAATTGTATAGCGACCTTGATCCGGAATTGTCCATGTGGAGACATGAGAATAGAGGCACCTCATATGATGCGATCATATAGGACAAGACCCAGATAGAAATGAGTTTCATATAATATCTGTTAAATAAAGAAATTCATTTTCAATCTACTAGATGGTCATATATGGATTGATCATAATCCTGAGTGTACTACGAACTCCTGCATGGCAGGTTATGTCCTTTGATTTACAAATGTTAGGTTGGTGTAGCAATCCTGACCAATAGCTACGTACTTTGGGGACATAGTTTAGTGTGTAGCTGGTGACGTTTTACATAGATATGGAGTTCACTCATTCTTGCGAGAAGTATGTGAGTATCTTTCTTAAGGGTTGATTCAGTACTTAAACGGTTAGAGTGCTCAAATCTTTCTATTATGAATAGAAATATTAACATTCATAATAGTTATTGAATAAATCGTTAATTAGAGAATCAATTGTACTTAAGGTAAAAATAATTAGAGGGGTATAACGTACATCATTATTTGGCTCTAATTACGAGATACTCATGAAGGGCCAGTCCATATGTAATGACTATATCATGGACACCGATGTGGTTTGGTTTAATTTATCTATCTGCAGCAACGAGAGTGCAGCTTCGGGTTTTTAGTAAAATAACCCAGAGTTAATAATTCAGAATATTTAATTAAGAGCTTAATTAATATTCTGGGATTATTGGAGCTCGGAGTTGTAGGTCCATTCTGTCCCCGTGCTAGCTAGCTCAATATACTGTAGCAGATTAAATATAATTGTAGTCCAATTATACACTCACAAATGTAAATGTTATTAATATGATTAATACTAATATTTTGTCACACTTTAAACTATATGCTAAATTTAATATATAGTTTTTATAATTATATGATAGTTAATTACATGTTATTTAATTATATATGCTATAATTAAATAACATGTTAAGTTTGTTATTTCCAAATTTGGATTTTGGAAACCCTTGGATTTAAATTTGAAGTTACACCTTTTAAAAGGTGTTAACCTTTTATTTTTTGTAACATCTTTTCCATTATGAAAATAAATATTCATGTTACAAAATTTTTTATTTTGACATTGCCTTGGCCGAAAATTGTAAAGGGAAAATGGGAAGGGTTTTGTTAATTTTGTAAATTAATAACCCTAAGTATAAAAGGAAAATTTGATTTTCTTTTGCCCAAGCCTCTCATTCCAAAACCCTAGCCACCATCTTTTTTTCTAAGAATTCTCTCAAGTGTTGAGAAAAGAAAAAGAAGAACAAAAGAAAAAAAAAACAAGTGTGACACTTGATCTCTAAAGAGTTTAGAGATAAGATTGTGAGTATAGCCCACCCTGCTTTCTGTTGGTTGAGAGATATAGCATGAAAGTTCTTTTGGTGTTGAACCAAAATCCATCTTCATCCTTTTCTACCTTGACCCACAGCAGTGAGCACTCATTTTGCTCACTGCTGTATATTATGTAGTGAAATCGGGGCTCGATTTGTTTAGGTTTTGATCCTTAATTTTTAGAGAACTTTAAGGGGTGTTTTGGGGCTGTGTTGGGGCTGTTTTGGCTGAAAAATCAGACCTAAAACACAGCACCAACTGACTCAAACAAGGGCTGATTTGGGTAGTGAGCTGGGCGCATTTCGGGTCCAGAACAGTCCAAACTTTCTCTGCTTTTTTGGGGCTAAAATTTTATGCAAAACAGAAGCAAAATTTCAGTGTTGGTGTTGGTAACTTTCGGCCTTAAGGAGAGAAGGGCATAAAAAAATTTCTAGTCCGATCCCGGGTGCCTAACGTGTTTCTGATGCACTAGGAAAGTGGTTCCTACAATTGGCATCAAGAGCGAGGTTGAAAAGTGTTCTTAACCCTTTATTTTTTATTTAAGGATACTGGTTTTATTTATTTATATGTGTTATAAATAATAATATGCATGTTTAGATGAATAGACACAAATTAATATTCAAGAGATGAATAATTATTGTTTTTTCATATGATGAATGGATTTTGCATTGGTCGTAAATTTTTCCGGCTCTTATTTTTGTGTTGGTTTTGATTTTGGGATGTAAGGCCATAAGGTCATTGTATACAAATATTGTAATTTAATTTTCCTTAGTAAAAATTTTAATTGTTGTAATTTGGAGCACCGAAATCACAAAATGAGCTAACACCACCTTGGAGCGAGATTTGAAGACCAATGGATGCCTTAGGAATTTTATGTACTAATTAGATTAGTATAGGAAAAATAAGAGCCCGGACAATGCAAAATAAATAGTTTTTATGTTGTATATATGTTTAATTCAAAATTTTTAAATAACATGTCATATAGTTTAGGGTGCCTACTCTTGCATTTTCACATGCCATAACATGCTTTGAATGCATATATATTCTAGACATGAAATATGATTTTATGTGATTTAAAATGGTTAAATTAAAATATGGTATGCATGGAAAACTATTAATTGGATTAATTGGTTTTATAGTTTAAAATTTGAAATTCTAATATAATGGGCTTATTTAGTGCATCATGAATTCCATTGGTATATAGGATGGAAATCCAGACATAAATTACATAGTCGATTTCGAATGAATGGTAATGTGGTCTGTACTCGGGATACAACTCTACGTACCATTGGATTTTATAACGCAGTGAGATTTATTAAATGGTTTAATTAAATTTTGACCACTTTAGAATTTTGAAATTTTAAACTTGTTAGTATTCTAGTATTTTAAAAGTTAAAATATGATAGGTCACTAATACTACACCAATTAAATCAGTTTAATCGAGTAAAATAATTAGTAGAGACTAATGGATATTAGTGAGTTAAATTTTAAGAGTTAAAATTGGTAAGGTCACTAATATTGTACTAATGTAAATAAGAGTTATGATTTAGCCGCCATAAATTTATTCACACTAATAAATTAAATATAAGATATTTTAAAAAATAGAAATCTTAATTTTAAAATAGTGAGTGGGAGAGGGATATATGACAATATATCCCGCGATCTCCGTTGTTAGTCTGAAAACGTGAGATTCAAAAGGTCTCTCGAGACAGCTTTATTTTCATCCTCCTACAGATGGTGTCCATTTTATGTCAATATCAAGTTTGGATTCCGAGAGGATAAGTACTCCAGATGTATCTGGTGAACTGACCTACCCTACATCGGCACTTCACTAGTTAAGTCAAAAGGTTATGAAATGACAGGTCTCACTCACAAATGAATGATTAAATGTTAATCAAAATTCCTTGATCAAATCAAATGTTGGTTAATATAGGAATAAGAGTTATTCCCGTATTTATTAATCAATTGAGATTGTCTCGATCTATCATGCAAATACTTGACCTATCCTACG
>SKCR01034408.1:0-86280 GCA_019454045.1 Zanthoxylum bungeanum
TCTGTCGCGTGTCCTTTCAGATTATGATGTACGCAATAGGCTTTTTGATTTCTCTTATCAGGGGGGAATCTCCTGAGGTCAGGTTCTATTAAGAGGCATTTTCCTTGGATCTCCATGACGATTTGCCCCAGTGGCTTTTTCAGGGGAATGTACGCATCTTCCCTGAAGACATGGTTTACTTGGGTCGGGGCTCCTCTTTCCTGGTTGTTCCGAGGTATCGGCTTGAATTCCTTGTGCTTTGGGGGTGGTTTTTTGGGCTCCCTGTCTGCTCGTCGGGGGGCCTCTGCCCTTATCGTCCTCTCTCTGATGGTCGTCCCTCTCCGGGAGATTTTTTCCTCGTTTTCTAACGAAACGAACTTCCGGGCACCTCCAGAGCGGTTGCATAGTCTGGGGTGCCTTGGATCCTTAGGTGGGTCCATAGTCTTCCGACTTTTAAAGCTCCCTTCAGGCTTTCCAAGGCCTCGGGAGACTCATACCCCCCGACTTCGAGCACCATGTTATGATACCTCTCAATAAAGGTTTTTAGGGGCTCGTCGTCTCCCTGCTTCATGAGTCTTAACTCTCCGATTGTCTTTTTAGGGGCGCAGGCCCCTTTGAAGTGCCGTACGAACGACTTTCTGAGTTGTGCAAAGCTACCGATGCTCCCTGGGGCTAGACTTCTATACCATAGAATGGCGGATCCACCCAAGGTTAGGGGGAATACCTTGCACACGGCGTCCCCTGTCACTCCTTGGACCTCCATCAATAGTACAAAGCTCTCAATATGGGATTTTGGATCGGTATGGCCTTTGTAGGGCGTCATGGTCGGCATGTTGAACCTTTTCGGGAATTTTGCTGATTTTATTTCTTCTGTGAGGGGGGATTCCTCTTTGTCATCCCGGGCGTCTCCTGTATCTGTTTTGAGGCTTGCCCCCACTTGGCCATCTCTTTCTTTAACCAAGATTTTACCCCGCTATTTGGGCCGCCATGTCGCCTTCTGCGCTCTTCTTCATGTCTGTTGCCACGGGTGCGGTGTTCCTCACGCCTTGGGATCTCCCGAACAGTCTCGTCGTACTCTGTGCCTCCTCTTCTAGTGTAGCGGAGACTATCATAAGAGGAATCTGTCGAACGTCTCTCTTCTTCTTCTTCCCATGTGTCCTCTGCTTGTGAATCTTTTTCCACAACTATGGATTTTATCCCGTAAGGCCCCCTCCTCCTAGGTCCATCGTCCTCACTTGTATCCACAACCCTCTTTCCATCTGCTATCTCTCCTCTTCTTTGATTAGCTCTGGTTTCAGGCTTCTCGCGGTTCCCCCCTTCCATTCTCTCCAGTCGGTCCATCATGGTTTTTAGGAGGGCCTGACTATCCTCCATGTCCTTCCTTATGCTTTCTTCTATCTTCTTCATCCAATCTGTGGCCGGATTCCCCGACGATTGGTGATTTCCGCCTTCTGCCATCGTCTTACTACGCGAACCGCTTTTTGTTGAGTTCCCCACAGACGGCGCCAACTGTTGACGGCTGATTTTGGTCTCAGGGCAATATGGGAATATTACTCCCGAGACAATCCTCCCTCAATAGTGAATTTGTTTGGTTATGGGGGACCAAAAGCAAACTTAGCAAAAGACAAATAATACGCCAATCGACAAGGAGATTTAACGTGGTTCGGCGGATCTTGGTCCGACCTACGTCCACGGGCACAAAAATGATGATACTTTTATTACTCAAACACGCTTCTCGGCTCTGCTTCTGGTTTTTTACAAGTCTGATGGTAATGATTCTGATGCCTCATTACACATACTCTACCCTCCTATTTATAATAACAGAGAAATCAGATTCCTTCTAGCATAAGGATTCCCAGTTGAAACAATCTCTTTTTCCTATGAGGATTCCTAATCCGAATCTGACTTCACTTTATTTATCCTATCAGGACACTGACTTATCAGTTTCCGTGTGAAAGTAGGATAATTTTATCCCTTTTCCCCGTAGAAATAGGATGTCTTATCTTCTGGGCATGCTTCGCCATCTGGTCGGTCTAGACATGGTCGGCCATCATGGGCTTCTGAGCTGAGAATGCTGGCACCCGGTCTCAAGTGGTCGGTCGCCTATCGTCAAGTGCTCGGTCTCTTACTCATGTGGTCGGGTCGGCATTTAATGATTTTGACCAAGATGGGAATTACCCTTTTACCTCTGCCGTGCTGCTTAACTGTCATAGAGCCTTTTTACACCGCCAACATATATAATTTTCTCTACTTTCAATTAAATAACGAATATGCATAACCAACGATAATAACTAACATGTTCTGTAGTAATTCAGTTGTATAACACGACTATTGTTGGAGATGCTCTCCCCACTTAGAACATCTTTCTCACATGACCAACTATGTGAAATGAACACAAGTTGTATTCATCCATAATGTTATACTAAGAGGATAACTCTATTATAAGAAGAGAGAATTATAGACTGAAAGGGAAGAGGAGAGGAGAGGAGAGAGGCTCAAATGATCTTGTAAATGATCTTACCTTCAAACTTACAAACTACCTCTTTATATAAGAAGTAAAAGTAAATAAAACAAATAACTTTTAATAAAGTAAGGTATATAAGGATATTGTTTTACCAAAGCAAATAAGACAAACAACTTTTAATAAAGCAAAAATAAAATTAGAATCTGAATAGACACGACTTTTAATAAAGCAAAACTAAAAATAAATTCAGAATCAACACGACTTTTAATAAAACAAAAGAAAATTTATCTATTTTCAAAATAAATAAAAATATGCATAGAAAATATATAAGATTTATTAAACAAATAAATTATAAAAAATATAAATATAAAAATATTAAGATAAAAAATTAAAATAAATAAATAATAAAGTAAAACAAAATAATTTTAAATTTTAAATTAAAAGTAAAATAAGAAAAAAATTAATGAGAAAAATAAGGTGAAAATAACGCATTTCAGCTTATGACGGGAAAAAATAATTAAAGAGAAAAATAATAAAGAAAAGTATTAAAAATAATTAAGAGGAAAAAATAAAAAAATAAAAATATGTCATTTGTAGATTAAGAATAGATATATAAAGAGTAAAAAATCATAAATTTAACAAAAATAAAAATAAAAATTTATAAAATAAAAATATTTAATTAATAAAATAAAATAAGTATGTCATTTATAGATTAATACATATATATAATAGATTTTTGGGAAAGGGATAAAAATGTAATTTGAAGGGGGATCGAGGGGATTTGTCAAGGGGGAGAATAAATTTTCTTCTTTGAGTGTACAAGGTTTTTTTGGTGTGGGTGGGTAAGTGATAGACTAACAGAGAGTTTTTATGATGTTATTTATTATTATTATTTTTCCTGAGAGGTATATATATGAGGTATGAATAGAATAGAGGTGAGTAGAGGGGACAACCCAAGAGTCATGTCTACACCTACTACAGAATCCTTAATGCCTTAGAACAAGTTAGACTTCCGTCTTCTTTATCTCTTCCCAGATCTTGTACTAAAACACTTGCTTCTAAAATAGAAAACCTAATAGAGTATACCCAAGTCCCAAAAAATACACAGATCATTGAGTCTTCTTTACCTTTGTTGAGTCTGTATAATGTTTACCGTCATAAGAGTTATATTACCCGTAGTATTAGAACTGTAGTGTGTACTGAAAGACCTACTAAAAAAGAGTATATCTAGTCTTCCAGACTTGATCAGCGTTCTTTAAAAGCAACATCACAAGAGCATTATGTCACTCTCGATATCCCTCCATATATGATTAAAGATATACCCACCTTTACTTTGGAGCAGTTCGTCTTGCTCTTACCCTTCATAGCAGAATAGGCTTACCAATTATAGCCAGACTAGCATTGCTATATACAAGGTACATGGAATATCAACATGCGGTCATCGGCACAGTCCTTACAACTTTACATGTTGGAAGTGTGATCTTAACCTTATATCCAAACTTCAACATGTCCCTAAAAGATCCCAACCTTCCTACAGCCATGAAAGTCCAAGTCCAGATCTTTAGAGCCGATTTAACCCCATCAACTTTAATTGCTACATTGCACCACCAAATAGTCTACCGACTACAGAATCACTCCATTGACCGCCAAACCCAGAATTTCTCTAATGCTTTAATGATCATAGGAGGCACATAAGAAATACCAACCATCATCCAGATCCCTAAACAGATCTCAAATGATGAGCTTCAGCAGTTTATGCCTTTAGAATGGCTAACCAGCAATGAGAAGTATCACTAGCAAACTATGCATATCTAAACAGATGAATCCAATTTCCATCGACAAAATGATGGAACTGTAAAAATTATTTTCTCTAAACTTATTACTTCTAGCTAGCCAAATAGACCTAGTATACCTAGCCAAAATGAGCATATTATGTTGTGTTCGATGATCACTCCAGTTGCATGTCCAATAGGAGTTGAGATTCTTGTTCACTCATTTCACCTTGAAAGATCGCTGGTGTACACTGATAAGATCGACATTCATTTCATATGGGATCTTCCTGAAGCCCATATATGTGATCCCGATTACACATGTCTTAGAGACGATGATGATGATGACCCTCCTCGCAGGAAGAGAAGAATATCAAAAAGGTCCACTCTCCTTACAAATCACAGAAACCTCAAAAGAGAGAAGATCCAGACAGTCCTAGTCTTTGGATTGGTATCCAATCAAGAGTACTTGAAAAGGAAATGAATGAAATACTTTTGCCTATTTACCAAAGAGCTTTAGAGATACTTCGCAAAGATAAAGAACGAAGTAAGATCAAACCAGATCTAATCAAACCACCGACTCTTTAACCTGTTCAACCGTTCATGATGTTCCAACAAGAATCAATATCTTATCTTACAGATTTCCCATCCTTGAACAAACAAATATATCCACAGTTGAAAGTGATTTCTAAACCACTTATGTAGAAAACTAATATTATGCCTAATGGCCAGATAGAAGAACCACAACAGTTTGAAACTGTCTTAAACTTGCAAACCTAGAATGCCAGAGCATAAAATGTCATCTTGCAAAAGATTGATCAAAAGATGGATGTGGTTGTTACAAGAACGAAAGCTCACGAAGAAAGAGTTGATAGCTTTGCTGCACAGGTTCAACAGCTTTACAATTGACCGGCGTAAACACACACGTATAACGCAAGCGCACGTATCGTTCAAGTAGTATAAAAATATCGATCCCACGAGGACTTAATATCTAATCTATTAATTTTATGAAGTCAAATGATTGCTAGTATCTAACAGGTTGTTTGATTGATTTGAAATGGTGACGATTCTAAATTTAAAAACAAGTAAATAAAATTGTTCAAAAGTAGGTTTTAAGAAAATTCAATATTAAAAACTATCTAGGGTTGTGATTTCTTCCAATATCATTTTAAAGATCAAGTGGTTATTTTATGTTTGTGTAATAAATCGGTTTACTAACCTGGAACACTAAATTATGCAAAAGCCTCTGTCGATGGTCAGACGCAAATACCCAGTTTAACCCAATTGAACCATATGTCTATGTCAACCAAATTATCTGGATTCATTAAGTTTAAGTTCCAATTATGGCTACCCCCGCCCGACAGGTATATGTCTATCCTGTAAGGAAATCTATTAAAGGGTTATCTATCCTCAAGGAAGATCGTGGGCTATTAAGTCTAAGGCTGAAACCTAAAATCCCTATGTCTAGTTCATTTTAGATTTACCCATCAATCTTATTGGTGATCAGACAACAAGAAGCATTAAGCTTAAGACTTAATAAGTAAACCTTTAAATTACCCAAACTATAATTTAACCCTTTATAAACCGGTGATATTGGATTTCATCACAACCCCAGATAATTGGCTTAGTTACGACATATATTTACGGGTAGTAAAAAAAACTTAAATAAAATAAAAGACATAAAGTAAAATACTGAAAATTAAATGCTGAAAAGTAAATGCTGAAAGTAAATGCTGAAATTAAATACTGAAAATTAAATGCTGAAAAGTAAATGCTGAAAGTAAATTGCTAAAAAGTAAATTGCTGAAAAGTAAATTGCTGAAAAGTAAATAAAGTAAAATTACAATAAAAGAAAATGCTGAGGTAAAAGGATCCACTTTTATTACTTCTATTTTAGATATCTCCCTTAATATAATATATTAACTTTGCTTGATAATTACCAACCAGCCATATAGGCGGTATCCAGATTAAGTCAAATTAATAATTAATTACCAACCGACCAATCAGGCGGTATCCAGTTTAGTCAGGTTAAAACCAATTTAAATAATTACCAACCGACCAATATGGCGGTATCCTCGTTAAGTTAGGTTTTAACTAGTTTATATATTATAATTAAGGGAGATTAATCTAAATATTAGTAATAAAAGTTTTACCTTTTACCCCAGCAAAGGGGAGTTACCTCCTCATTACTGAAAAGTAAAAACTGAAAATTAAATAAAGAAAAGTACTGTGCGTAAAAGTAAATTGCGGAAAGTAAAAACTGAAAAGTAAAGAAAAGAAAGTGCGAAAACGAAAATTAATTACTGAAAGCTGTAAATAAACAAACAAGATACAATCTTCTTAGTATTCTTAAGGAATTCCTTAGAAGAAAGTATGAATTTTACAAATGAAATGGCTTGGTATTTATAGGCAAAATTTTGCCTCCATCAAATCATCCACCAAATCAATTATTAATTGCTCCACTAATCTCTTATCATGTTTGGTGATGATTTGATAATTTTTATTATTTTTTTATTAATTTATTTTTTTGCTTTGAAAATGATTGAAAGTGACTTTAATAATTACACACTACACACTTCTGGATGGTTCATCAATTTCGGGCATGAAATATTCAGAATTCGAAATTATTTTGTCTTTCAAAGTTGTAGATCTTTGAGTCTTATTTAATCTGGAACTTGAATCAGCTCAATTCGATATCTGAGTAAAAAGTTATGTCCAAAATACGACAGATGCGCAAAACTGGAATTTCCAAAACTGCACTTCGTCAAAACGCCCTTTCAAGTTTCCAATCTCCAAAATTAAAATATCAAGTCCAATAATTGCCCTTATTTGACCCATATTTCATCCTAAATGATTTCATTGAGACCCGATATTATTTTATCTGCAAAATAAACTAAAACACATCAAAACGTTCATCAAACCCGAGAAACTAAACAAAATATTAAGTTAAAGGGGCGGTAAATATTGATATATTTTCCGCTCATCACACCCCCAAACCTAACATTTTGCTAGTCCTCGAGCAAAACAACAAAATAAAAATAAAATTAAACTAAGCCACTTTCGTAGGGATCACGGTTGCATTTAGCATATGCAACAAGCCTTTAAACCCCTAGGTGTCCCTAGTGGACGAGTTGTAGTCTCGTGAGGGCTTACAGCAACGATACCCACAAACGTTTTACAAAAGTAAAAAGATAATAAAACTAATGCACACAAAAGCAAAAAGACAAGAGAAAATAGAATAAAGAAGTTAGTGACTAATCAGGTGAAACTTCTACTCCAAGTCAATAGTTGTTTTGTTTCATTCTAAATTACAGAATAAGTAAATTCTCCGATTATTTTTACCATTCTTCATATACACAGCCAACAAAAATTAAACAACTCATTTTTGCCCACAACAGTCATAAGTGCAGTTGATAAGAAAGTAATATTTTTGTCCTAAAGTTCTATCAGATTTAACACCTTTTGGTAGCAATGGAATAATTTTTCTCATTTTTCTGATTTTTTCTTTGATTTTTTTTTTCTATTTTTTATTTATATACAAATCTTCCATCTATGTAGCGAGTGTTGGGTCGGTGGCTCCCAAACCAGTTGGCTTTAGGGCACCAGGTGTTAAGACACCCCTACGGACTTAATTACTCAGACTTCAGATATATATATTTTTGCAGCATCTTTGATCCATGTAGCGAGCTTTGGGCCAATGACTCCCAACCAGTTGGTTTTAGGGCACTAGGTGTCAAAACACCCTTACAGACTTAATAACTCGGATCTCGACGTTTTTTTTTTTTTTTTTTTTTTTTACTCCATTGCTTTTTGAGATGCTTCCTCCAATTAAACTAGAGCACTGAATATTACAAACTTTTCAATTTTAGCTCATGTCCGTATGTTACCATGTATGTTGATAATATCTGTCAACTGAGCATATGAAGATTCATTTTAGTCAATTTTATGGAGAATTTATAAATTAAATAATTCAAAAGGAAATAAACAAAAATTAACTTGTTTCGAATTAGGTTTGAGATACGTCTCAGGAGTGGAAACTCCTTACTCAGCTATCTCTTATCCAATTTCACCTTTTTAGTCAAATAAAAATACAAAAACAAAATATTTTTTGTAATTTTTGAAAATTTTGAAAATTTTTGTATTTTTCGAAAAATTTTGAACTAAAAATAGAAACAACACACAACCAAAAAAACAAGGTACTAATCAACTAATTCTCTCCCCCAAACCTAAATGAGACATTGTCCCCAATGTCTTAAACAGTAGTAGAAGAGTTTAGAAGGTAATACCTGGTTAGCTGAAATTCTACAGGAGATTAAAGGTTAAGATCCAGATTAACACAACGCCTCTTACCACGATCATCCTCGGACCAATTTATCTTTGAAAGGACATGGTCAATTTGTGGTTCATAGGCTAAGAGTTGGTCTATTAGATCCGGAGCAGTTTCTGGCAGTAAAGAGGAGTTCTTTTAAAGGTTTTGATATGAACCCATTTCTCCGGGCATCATCAAGAAACACACCAAGAAATCATAAAATCCATCAACGTTAAACAGCCCAATTGGTTTCTGGTGTATGTTCAGGTTCGCCCAAGATAGTACTATAAAAATTCCTCCAATGTGCCCAAGCTACCTGGCAAAGCAATAAAAGCATCAGCACGGTTAATCATTTCTACCAGTCGTTCAGACATACCTGGCACCATCAGTTCCTCTCCGTTTGATGATCCAATAAGATTTGCCTCTGCCAAGTGTTTTGGATGATTCCCAAAACATGACTGCCTCCTTCCTGTACGGCCTTTGAAACGATCCCCATAAGTCCAAGATTTCCCCCGCCATATATTAAGTGCATATTCCTTGTAGCTAAGACTCGACCCAATTCCTGTGATGCTCCATGTATTGTGGTTTAGTACCAACACTACTACCGCAAAACACACATATGTTTTCAACTCGTCTTCTTGAAGTGGCTTCCATGTTTTTATGTATTTCTTTCTCAAATCAGGATGCCTTCAAAAGTGCATTGACGAGCTGAATTTATAGTACCTGAAAAGGTGAGTAAAAATAGCACAAGTATCTTCCAAAGGACGATTAGTAACAAAATAGTAAAATAGATCGTGATATGGTCAAAAAGGTCTGGATCCTGTCGGAGAAAATAAAAGAAAACAACAAAACAAATCAAATTATTAGGAAAAGACAAAGAGATATAATATGTACAAGAATTAGAGCTTGATTAACGTCTATGCGTCAAGGACAAGTTTCCCATCCAATTTCTTATAAATTGGCAAACAGGGTCTTTTTGAGTCAGATTCCCAAGACTTAATGTTGTCTTTCTTTTTGAAATTGTGTATGTAATCTGCGAAAGGCTATGTGAACATATCCACTGGGATGCGTCTCAAGAGTCGAAGATATATCATCTAAAGACTCCTTACTCAAGCCATCTCTAATGAATTTAATTTTGTCTTCGCGATTATTAGACACCATTCCTAAAGAACGACAACGAGTATTGCAATTCCAATCGTGCACATTTGTAACAAACACCCATTTGCTTAGCTCTTCGTTTCTTTGCATAGGTGCTTCTTCCAAAACCAGGCAGATGTGAAATAAAAGAGTCTGAAGACTCACCTGCCAATCGGACTCGTGCTTCAATTACCCAACGAATGTCATTGGGAACACCATGGATCGTCAGTAACCTCATCTGTTCCAAGCGAGCTTTGTAAACTTTCATTAGAGATTTTTGAGGGAGAGAAGGAAATTGCTTGTGAAGATTTGCGAGAGCTTCTTCCATCTTGAAATGTCTTAACCTGCAAAAAACTAAACACACAAAATTAAATCACACCAAATCACATATATACAAAAATTGCATAGGTTGCCTCTCTGCTAGCGCTAAGTTTAAAGTCGTCAGCCAGACTTGACTTCTCGAACGTTAAGCTGGATCTGAAAGTGTAACACTTTCTTTTTGTCGCTCAAATGATTCTCCCCAGTAGTGCTTGACACGCTTGTTTTTAACCTTGAAAGTTTTGTTAGCGTCAGGATCATGTATCTCAACGGCTCTATTTGGTAAAACTTTGGTGATCACAAATGGACCTGACCACCGTGATTTTGGCTTCCATGGGAAGAATTTCACCCTTGATTTGTTTAACAGTACCTTCTGCCCTGGTTCCAGTTGTATGCGCATTAACTTCTCATCATGTCTTTTCTTGCCATTTTCTTTTTGTACAATTTGGCATCTTCAAAAGGCTGATTGTGAAATTCCTCCAATTCGTTGAGCTGGTGGAACTTTTTCTCTTCTGTTGCTTGTAGAGCAAGAATTGGCTCTTTCATTGCAAAAGATGCTTTATCTTTAGGCTCCACAGGCAATTGACATGTTTTAAGTTTGTCAGTAGAACTTTGTCTTTCATCAGTTTTGAATGGTACTGTGTATCACATCGAGTTTGAAACATTCCTCATTCTTTTCATCATCTGGGAAATTCATGGCCTTGAAAACATTGAATGTTACTTCTTTCTGTCCTGTACCCTCATGGTTAGTTCTCCTTTTTGTACATCAATAATGGTTCGACCTGTAGCCAAGAACGGTCTCCCGAGGATGATTGGCACGTCTGCGTCTTCCTCCATATCAAGGACAATAAAATCTGCTGGGAAAATGAATTTGTCAACCTTGACCAGCACATCCTCAACTACGCCTCTTGGAAATACGAGCGTTCTATCAGCAAGTTGCAGTGAGACTGAAGTTGGCATTGTTTCTCCAATCTGTAATTTCCTGAAAATAGAAAAAGGCACATCAAGTTAACACTAGCACCTAAATACATAAAGCCTTACCAAAGTTATGTTCTCCTATGACGCAAGGAACAGTGAAACTGCCAGGATCTTTCAACTTCGGGGGAAGTTTCCTCTGAATGATAGCACTGCATTCTTCTGATAATGCTACTGTCTCGTAATCTCCCAATCTCCGCTTTCGTGAAAGAATATCTTTCATGAATTTGGCATAGGTGGGCATTTGTTCCAACGCTTCTGCAAATGGAATGTTGATATGCAGCTTTTTGAAGATTTCCAGGAACCGAGAAAACTACTTGTCCAATTTGTTCTTCTGAAGACGTTGAGGAAAAGGTGGAGGTGGAGTGATCTGTTCTTTTTCCTTTGCTTCTTTTTCCTCCATCTGTTGCTTTGTTTCTTTTGGAACTTCCTCAGCAGTTGTTTTGGCTCCAACATCTTTGTTGATTTCAGTACCGCTTTTTAACATGATGGCATGACATTGTTCCTTCCCCATGTTTCTTGGATTTGGCTCAGTGTTGCTAGGAAGGGTACCTGGCGGTCTGTAACTCTGAGCATTTGCCAGTTGTCCCATTTGATTCTCCAGTGCTTTAATATAAGCAGATTGACTTTGAATTAATGCTGATTGGGATTGAAACATAGCATCATATCTTGCTGCTTGAGAGTCGTGTTTTGCTTCTAACTTTTTCAAGTGGGTCAACACTTCTGTTATTCCTGGTTCATTTGCCTGCTCCTGGCTTTTGTTCTGTTGTTGGAATTCATGTGGTGGATAGTTTTACTGTTGGCCTGAATTGTTGCTCCATGAAAAATTGGGATGATTCCTCCACCCTGGGTTGTAGGTGTTGGAATATGGATTGTTCCCCTGTCTGTTGAAATTGTTGACAAAATTCATTGTCTCTTCCTGCTGAACTGGTTCTGGTGCTCCTTTATATGATGAACTTGTGGATCCACCATTAACCTTCATGTTAAGAGTTTCCATATTTTTGCAAATCATATCCAGCTTGACATTCAGTGCTGTGTTGGCTCCAACTTCATAAATTCCTGCGATTCTTTGGATCATGCTCCTTTCTGTTGGCCACAAAGAATTATTGTTGGCCATTTCTTCAATTAAATCCCAAGCCTGATCTTCTCCTTTTGCCATTAGTGCTCCTCCAGCAGCAGCATCAATTGTGGTTCTCATTATTCCAGAAAGTCCATTATAGAATGTTTGGACTTGAAGCCATTTTGGAATCTCATGGTGAGGACATTTCCGGAACATCTTTGTACCTTTCCCAAGCTTCGTAGAGGGATTCTGAATCTTGTTGTACAAAGGATGTGATGTCATTCCTCAACTTTGCAGTTCTGGCCGGTGGAAGTATTTTGCAAGGAATTTGGTGGCTAGAGTGTTCCAAGTTGTGATGGAACCTGCTGGTAGTGAATGTAGCCAAGCTTTAGCTCTGTCCTTCAAGGAGTATGGGAAAACTCGCAGTCTCATTGCTTCTTCTGATGCTCTGTTGTAGTTGAAAGTACCGCAAACCAAACTTCGAGGAAGTTACTGATGTGGGCATTAGGATCTTCAGTTGCATTCCCCCCGAACTGAACTGACTGCTGAATCATCTGAATGCATGTTTTGATGTCACACGCATTTGCTGGTAAGGGAGGAAGTACAATACAGGAAATGAGTCTGTCAACCACCGGAATGGTTCTGTCTCGAATGGGAATTGGTGGTGCAACCTCCAACGGTTCAGGTTCCATGTTGACTAAAGCTTCTTGGCCTTCTCGTCTTTCCCTTCTCAACTGTCTGATGGTTCTTTCAATTTCTGGGTCAAGCGATCGGAGTTCAAAGCTTCTGGTTCGTCTCATGTAGTTTCTGAGAACATGAAACACAAGAAAACAAAAACAATAAGTAAAAAGAAATTAGATACAAGTAACGTATCTAACCCCTAAATTAATAGTGAAAGATAAATAAGTCCCCGGCAACGGCGCCAAAAACTTGACCGGCGTAAACACACACGTATAACGCAAGCGCACGTATCGTTCAAGTAGTATAAAAATATCGATCCCACGAGGACTTAATATCTAATCTATTAATTTTATGAAGTCAAATGATTACTAGTATCTAACAGGTTGTTTGATTGATTTGAAATGGTGACGATTCTAAATTTAAAAACAAGTAAATAAAATTGTTCAAAAGTAGGTTTTAAGAAAATTCAATATTAAAAACTATCTAGGGTGTGATTTCTTCCAATATCATTTTAAAGATGAAGTGGTTATTTTATGTTTGTGTAATAAATCGGTTTACTAACCTGGAACACTAAATTATGCAAAAGCCTCTGTCGATGGTCAGAAGCAAATACCCCGTTTAACCCAATTGAACCATATGTCTATGTCAACCAAATTTTCTGGATTCATTAAGTTTAAGTTCCAATTATGGCTACCCCCGCCCGACAGGTATATGTCTATCCTATAAGGAAATCTATTAAAGGGTTATCTATCCTCAAAGAAGATCGTGGGCTATTAAGTCTAAGGCTGAAACCTAAAATCCCTATGTCTAGTTCATTTTAGATTTACCACATCAATCTTATTGGTTATCAGACAACAAGAAGCATTAAGCTTAAGACTTAATAAGTAAACCTTTAAATTACCCAAACTATAATTTAACCCTTTATAAACCGGTGATATTGGATTTCATCACAACCCCAGATAATTGGCTTTTTACGACACATATTTACGGGTAGTAAAAAAAACTTAAATAAAATAAAAGACATAAAGTAAAATACTGAAAATTAAATGCTGAAAGTAAATGCTAAAATTAAATACTGAAAATTAAATGCTGAAAAGTAATGCTGAAAGTAAATTGCTAAAATAAATTGCTGAAAAGTAAATTGCTGAAAAGTAAATAAAGTAAAATTACAATAAAAGAAAATGCTGAGGTAAAAGGATCCACTTTTATTACTTCTATTTTAGATATCTCCCTTAATATAATATATTAACTTTGCTTGATAATTACCAACCAGCCATATAGGCGGTATCCAGATTAAGTCAAATTAATATTAATTACCAACCGACCAATCAGGCGGTATCCAGTTTAGTCAGGTTAAAACCAATTTAAATAATTACCAACCGACCAATATGGCGGTATCCTCGTTAAGTTAGGTTTTAACTAGTTTATATATTATAATTAAGGGAGATTAATCTAAATATAGTAATAAAAGTTTTACCTTTTACCACAGCAAAGGGGAGTTACCTCCTCATTACTGAAAAGTAAAAAACTGAAAATTAAATAAAGAAAAGTACTGTGCGTAAAAGTAAATTACGGAAAGTAAAAACTGAAAAGTAAAGAAAAGAAAGTGCGAAAACGAAAATTAATTACTGAAAGCTGTAAATAAACAAACAAGATACAATCTTCTTAGTATTCTTAAGGAATTCCTTAGAAGAAAGTATGAATTTTACAAATGAAATGGCTTGGTATTTATAGGCAAAATTTTGCCTCCATCAAATCATCCACCAAATCAATTATTAATTGCTCCACTAATTGCTCCACCAAATCCATTATTAATTGCTCCACTAATCTCTTATCATGTTTGGTGATGATTTGATAATTTTTTATTATTTTTTTATTAATTTATTTTTTGCTTTGAAAATGATTGAAAGTGACTTTAATAATTACACACTACACACTTCTGGATGGTTCATCAATTTCGGGCATGAAATATTCAGAATTCGAAATTATTTGTCTTTCAAAGTTGTAGATCTTTGAGTCTTATTTAATCCGGAACTTGAATCAGCTCAATCCGATATCTGAATATAGAGTTATGCCCAAATACGACAGATGCGCAAAACTGGAATTTCCAAAACTGCACTTCGTCAAAACGCCCTTTCAAGTTTCCAATCTCCAAAATTAAAATATCAAGTCCAATAATTGCCCTTATTTGACCCATATTTCATCCTAAATGATTTCATTGAGACCCGATATTATTTTATCTGCAAAATAAACTAAAACACATCAAAACGTTCATCAAACCCGAGAAACTAAACAAAATATTAAGTTAAAGGGGCGGTAAATATTGATATTTTTCCGCTCATCAACAATAAGCTTCAACGATAAGTTACTCAGCTCGATGCAGATCTTGACAGATGCTACACAGAGAAACTTCAGTTATGAGTTTAACTAGAAGGATGTTGAGATCAGACGATTGAAAACTAAACTTGCAAGAATTGAGGCAGACATGGTTCCACAACAACCAACCTTCTTTCCACAGTCATCGACTATGTTCCTAACCTTTCCAACTACTACATACAGCCTGTTTTACCAACCACCGTCATTTCCAGAACCACCTAAACTGTTCAAAATGACCCACGAGATTTTTCTAGATTTGGAAACTCTGAGACCACAAAGAACCAAACATATACCCACTGCTTCATCCTCAAGAATGGAAGCAGAACTGTCTACACAACCTCAACCTAAACACTAGAAACCCATTGTCCGTTATCAGACATTTCTTCAATCTTACCACACCAACAACCAAACCAGTTAACCTCACAATCGGTTAAAGAATCTGTTTTTGAATCTGTTCCTGAATCGATCAACTTCACTTCTACAAATAACCCACAGGTCCTAGAAACATCAAACCATCTTGTCTATCAGCCTACTGATGATTCTTCCTCTGGAGAGGAAACCTCTGAATCAGCCTCATATGATGTGTCAATTAAATCTCAGTCTTAGACTACAGATTCTGAAAAAGATCTTACTGATATCACAACCTTGCTTATGGCAACTTTTACCGGTTCCAATACGTAGCACCAGACGTATACAGAAGAACTAGATGAACATATGGAAGAACAGTCACCGCCAAAAGAACCATTGAAACCAACGAGTGGTCCATAGTTTACCTTTGATGGTCTTGCACCATCCAAATGGTGTGTCAAGATTCATGAAATAGATGTTTGGATCTATTTGTAGATGACCAAGCCAAATACAATTCTCAATGAAGTACTCAATGAATTCTCTACTAGATTCATATGATCTCTCAAAGATTGGTTTCAAGCTATTCGAGCTTACAGAAAGATACAGTTCATTCAGTATGAGTTCGCAGGCTCTGCCCTCAGATTAATTCACATGGAGTTACTTGGAGATGTCTCAGCCATTGACAAACAATGGAGAAAAGATTATTTACATATGAAATATTGTTCGTTGAAAACAAAAGACCTGGATTTTCATTGCCAGCGTATGTCCCAAATTTATCACCTTCTAAATGACGTGAATGATGCTAAACTTAGACATACATATGTTACTTCTTTACCAACTGAGCTACAACCAAAAATTCAAAGAACAATTCTCCAGACTAAAAGTGAAATGAAAGATATTTCTCAAGGAGAACTTCACCAGATGGCTCTCTCAGCTCGTGAAAGGCTATGTGAAAATCAAGACATATTCAAGATGATGCTTGAACAAAGAAGGCCTTTGAAGTCAGCTTGCCAAAATTCTTACCTGGAAATCAAGTGCAAAGATAAGTAGTGCACTTGTCGATCCAAGAAGAAATCTCATTTCCAGAAGAATGGAAAAAAGGTCAAGAAGAAGAATAACTATAAACGAAAGTTTAAGTTCTACAAAAAGAAACAATTCCGTGGAAAATGAAAGACATCCAGCAGATGTTTCATTTGCGGAAAGAAATGGCATTTCTCCAAGAATTTTCCTAACAAGCCAGATAAGGCAGCCAAGTTAATTGATCAGATTCATCACAATACACTCATCGACCTTGAGGATGCTGAGATTGAATCATTGTTCTCTGAAGAAGAATATTCCACTCCAGACACAGTATTTGCTATTGCCTATTCTTCTTCAGATTCATAAGCATCCGGTGACGATGAGTTATCTTATTACATTCTTGCCTACTATTTACAACCCTGAAACCTTCCATCCACCCATTCATCAACTCTCACAGTTCAAAAAACCATTCATATCCCTTTGGTCCAGATCCAAATCCTACCGACCAAATATGACCTACCTATTTCACTAATTGGTTTTATTAATATAGGTACGCATAAGAGTATGATGAACCCTGCAGTTCTTCCTCATCAATTTTGGAAAGAACATCATGAATATTTCAGGGCTGTAGATGGAAAAGTTTTCAGAACTGATCTTATTACCAGAATGCCTATTGGTATTCAGTTCTTCCTAGAGTGCATAGTATGGACAACAGTGTTAGGAACTAATATTTCAAATAAAGATTTGCTTATTGGTTTTGATGTTTATCATCAAGCTAAAAAGCTTCAAATCTTTCCTGATGGTATTCGATTTAAACATTCAGTTAAATAATTCACTATCATCCCTAAACTGTTTGCCCTCTTAGAAGCTCCACCTAACTATTCAGTCATCTCCAACAAGCTTCTCAAAAATCCTGTTGTGACTCCCACTCTCAGTTCAATTATCCAGCATCATTATGGAAAAATCAGAACTTCTTTATTAAGTTACCATTCAAACTTAATAAAGACATCAATCCCACTAAAGCAACACATCTGAGGATGATACCTTCTGATTTATCACTTGCACAACAAGAGTGTAGTGACCTGTTAAAGCACGGCCTGATTGAGCCTACCAAGTCAAGTTGGCGTGCCAAGCTTTCTACGTGGAAAAAAGATCAGAAGTTGTTCGAGGAAAAAAAAAGGCTAGTCATCGATTACAAACCTCTCAATCACTTTCTTCAAGATGATAAGTATCATTTACCTAAAATAAATTCTCTTATAGCCCACCTCATTGATGCCCATATCTTTTCAAAGTTTGACTTGAAAGTCAGATTTTGGAAACTTGGTATTGATCCAGCGGATTGGTACAAAACTACTTTATGCATTCTCAATGCACATTACCAATGGACTATTATACCTTTTGGTCTCAAAGTAGCCCCATCTATTTTTTTAAAGGCCATGACCCGTGTATTAGAGCCCATCTTACACAGTTCTCTTATATAAATTGATGATATTCTTCTATTCTCAAAAGACCCAAAGTCTATGGTATCATGTTATCAGAAAAGAAGAGTCATATTGGTGTAGGCATTGCATTTTTGCATGTGAAACCCGATGATGAGTCTCAGTTGGAGGCACTACCTTTTTAGTTAATGATATTGCGGGAAACAGTCGTCGGAAGGGAATCGGTATTTCGTTAGACCTCCGTTTAGATCACCTTTGGCCCATAAAAAAAAAAAAAAAACCTTTTAATCTAGCCCATACACGCCTAACCCACTCACCAAGACCACACCACATCTAGCCCACACGCCCACCATGACTAGGCCCACACGCCCATCACCCTAAATTACACCCAAATTAAATAAAATATTAAATTAAATATTAATTAGATAATGTAATTGAATTAAATAAAATAATTAAACCATTTACCAATTAAATAAAACATAAAATATAATCCTACCTAATTTAGATAAATCAAATATATTAACTTCCTAACTAAACAAAATCATATACTAAATTAAAGAAATATCATGCCTAATTAAATCACTCATAACCAATTTAAATATATTGACTTCCTAATCTAAACCAATTTTGTCCCCCTTCAATCCATTGATTTCCTTATCCAACACCAAATCAAATCCTCTCTTTAATGCCAAAATCCCTTCATTGTGAGACAAGGAGAAGCCCTAGCCCTTCTCTATATAAACAACCCCTAACCAAGACATGCACTCCCTTCAGAAGACACAACTCACACGCAAATCACAACAAGAAATCCTTGACATTACACGCAAATCACAAGAAAAATAGCAAACATTTCTCTGCATCTCCTCCCTCCATAGCCGAAAACATCACCCTCCTCAACCCCTCCATTGCCGAAAATATTACAGCCCCTACAACCATCAAAACAGCCCCTAATCACCACTGAAAACCAGCCCCATACACCCCACCAAACATCACCAAAATTCCCCCAAAAATAGCAGCTGCATCACCGAAATTTACACCAAAAACTGCACTGTTTCACACGCCCAAACTGCACTATTTTACACACCCAAACAGTAGCTAAAACACCTTAAAACACCCCCATAAATCACCTAAACCAGTAACCAAAAAACTGCACTTTTAATCCTTAAGATAATCACACACAAAAACTACACCTAAAACCCCTAAAAAAACACAAAAAAAAAAACAGTAGCTTTGAAGACCTGAAACAGTAAGCAGAAAATACATAGGAAACAACAGCAAAACGGAGGTCAAACAGCAAGCAAAACAGCAAAACAGTGAGCCAAGACACTAAACCAGTGAACCGGAGAAGTTGAGGAGTTTTAACCCTTCCGATCTCCGTGAAACGCAAGTCCGAAAGTCGGCAAAAAAGGTTAGACCTGAGGGTATTTTTTCACACTCGTTTTCAGTTTTATTTTTATTATTTATTGAGTACGGTTCGCATGATTATTATGTTAAAATGCATGTTGTGGCCATTGAGTAGATAAATATGCATGTATTACGAAATATTGTATGTTGTGGCCTTGGAATAAAATGAAAGATGTGTCAACTCTCGCGGTATATCGGATGGAAACCCGGACATAAATTTCATAGCCGATTCCGAATGGACGGTAGTATGATCTGTACTCGGGATATAACTCCACGTACCGCTTGAGTAAACGGCACATTCTTTTGTTTTATGTTGCTTTGATTTATTTATTATTCGTCATTTAAATTCCGCATGTTATTTGTTTATGTAATGATGTGATCGAGCGCATGGGATTAGTAAGTTGGATTAAAGGTCCCCTATTCTGAGGGGTTAAAATCCTTTACCGCGATGCTTTGCCGCCCCGATTAATGTATATTCGGTTGAACGTAAGATGTGTTCAATCGGGTATACGAAATCTGATATCATTATCTTTTTTTATGTGCATGATGTGATCGAGCGCATGGACTTAGTAAGTTGGATTAAAGGTCCCCTATTCTGAGGGGTTAAAATCCTTGACCGTGATGCTTTGCCGCGCCGATTAATGTATATTCAGTTGAACGTAAGATGTGTTCAATCAGGTATACGAAATCCGATATTATTGTCTTTTGTTTATATGCATGATGTGATCGAGCGCATGGGCTTAGTATGTTGGATTAAAGGTCCCCTATTCTGAGGGGTTAAAATCCTTTACCGCGATGCTTTGCCGCGCCGATTAATGTATATTCGGTTGAACGTAAGATGTGTGCGCATGGGCTTAATAAGTGAGATTAAAGGTCCTCTATTTTGAGAGGTTAAAATCCTTTACCACGATACTTTGCCGCGCTGGATAGTGTATGTTTGATTGGATGCGAGATGAGTTCAATCGGATACGTGAGGTCCTGCATTGTGGATTTGTTTGTTTATGTATGTGTTGTATGCATCAGGTCTGGTTCCGTTCGAACGCGTTCTCGAACGCCACACGAATGCGAACCTTCTGTTTATCATTGAAACGCGTTCTCGAACGCTACGCGAACGCGCACGTAGTTTCTTAGTTTCATCAGGCATCAGGTCAGGTTCCGTTCGAACGCATCCTCGAACGCTATACGAACGCGAACCTTCTATTTACCGTTCCAACGCGTTCTCGAATGCTACGCGAACGCGCACGCACTTTCTTTGTTTTATCATGCATCTTGTATCATCAGGTTTGGTCCCGTTCGAACGTGTTATCAAACGCTACACGAACGTGAACCTTCTGTTTACCGTTCGACCGTGTTTACGAACGCTACACGAACGCGCACACACTGAACTTAGTCTGTCTCATTATATTTCATGCATAATTGCCTCTTGGGTGATCTCTCTTGCATTATATAGTCAATCATATTATTTGTATTCCTGCATTTATCCATTCGATGTATTCATAAGATAGTACTCAAACATGATTAGGTTGTTCTTAGTTTTCCATATCATATGATCGAAATATGTTCATGAGATTGCCATGTGATGTTGTATGTTGTGATGATTAATTTCATGCATGTGAACTTAGAAATATAATTATCATTGGAAATAAGTTGTTTAGGGTTGGCTAAATTATTGCATAAATCAATTTATTACAAGTGGCATAAGTAAGGGACCATTCCGAACCCAACGGTTTGAGGTCTTCCCTTGCGAGGGGTGAGTGCGGCCTTAAATCTCATTTTCCCAGTTCACACCGGGTGACGACTCCATTATTCTCCGGTTTAGTCCCCAGCGGGCTACTCCATACTCCCAACTAGGCCGCGAGCCTAGAACAGCATGCGTCGCTCAGTTCCTGTGTCCCACAGTCTGGCGACTCCACTGGGATAGAGAATCGGCCCCGAAATATTGTCTTGTAATGTTTGGATTTATATTCTAATTGACCGTGTCTATAGTGGATAAAATGGGGGTTTAATCAAAGGCATTTTGAGGCTAGGTAATGGTTTGGTGTCTTCCTTCATTCACTGCATTTCTAGAAGGAAAAGCTGTGAAGGCACCTATATAGCCATCTACCTGTAGCCTATTGTGATGGACTAATTTGGAGGACTCGTTGTTTATTCCTGTCACCAAGCGATAAGAGCCTAAGAGGCTAGGGTACTTAAGAGAGCCTCGCTCCACCCTCCCTCTGGGGAATCTACAACGGGAAATCCATTTGACATTCAGTCACACACCATAGCTCATTGGCACAAACCTTAGTGTATAAAAAAGGGTGCGCTCACTTGGTCGCTCGAACCCTTGGTTGGGGAGACCTAGTTGTGGGCCATCCTTCGCCGGTGAGAGCCTTTGTCTACACTCTTGCGAACCCACCCATAGACCGGGGTTGTATGGTTAAAGTAACAATTATTTCCTTGAGTATGTGCTTGTGGACCGTCCTCATTTGGATGCAGTTGGACTATTGTCAGAAATGCGAACTTGCTGGGCCATTTAAACTGGGGCGAGTTCGTACCTTATGACCATTAGGCCCAAAGCTTCTGAAATGTTGATGGGCCATTCTGTAGAAATCATTGTTTTATGTTTGCATTATCTTTCTTTTATGTTTGTGTTTGGGAACATCGTCGTTTGGATCCATTTGGACCATTTGTCATGGGATATGGGCTTGTTGGGCCATTTAAAATGGGACAAGAACGTATCTTATGACGATTGGGCCAAAAGCTCCTAAAACACCAATGGGCCATTATATGTTTGTGTTTAGGAACATTATCATTTGGATACGGTTGGACTTCTTGCCATGAGATGTGAACTTGTTGGGCCATTTAAACTGGGGCGAGTTCACTCCTATGACAGTTAGCCCAAAAGCTTCTATAATGATGATGGGCCGATTTGTGTGAAAATTTTCATGAGTTGATATATCCTTGTATCGCATGCACCTCATGCATACATGCATCATGCTAACCCTTGTGTTCTAAAAGATATCATAGAGTCCCGTTGGGTTAGGGAAGAGGGAAGACTCACCAAAAGACCGATAACAGATATGAGTGGATCAGAAAATGAGATATATCGCATGGACCAACTGGAGAATGGTTTCGTCAAAATTACCGAACAGTTGCAAGCCTTGACTACTGCCATGGAAAATATGGTTGTGCCCCGTGCTAGGGGAAATTCTGAGAATGTGAGGCGTGAGGAGCCTCTGAATGGGTCGGGGGATGATATCCCCGCTTTTGATGATGACATGGCAGAATATGCAACAGGCAGAGTGATTGGGTCCCATGCCGAGATACAGAAACTCCGTGAACAGGTAGAGTCCGTTACCCGTAAGATGAAGGGTAAGGACGAAGACTTACTAGACTATGATGCGATGACCTTTGAAGAACAGCTACCAGCTCAGTTCAAAATGCCTGATATGGCCAAGTTCAATGGGAATGGGGACCCGAGGGTCCATCTCCGACAATATGTGTCAGTTATGAGTTCAGTGGGCCTGACACATCGCCAAGCTCAGAAGATGTTTGGGATGTCACTTGAGGGGGCACCCGTAGTGTGGTATCACAACCTTGAGAAAAAGGTTAAGGAAGATTGGAGGGAATTGGCAGATGTATTTCTGAAACAGTATGTTACAGACTTGGAAATTGATTTGTCACTCTGTGATTTGGAGAATACTAAGCAGAAGCCGGAAGAAAGCTTCAAGGAGTATGTAGACCGCTGGAGAAGCCAACTTCTGAAGATGCAGACCCGGCCCTCACAGAAGGACCAGATTAAAATGATCATAAAGGGCACCAAGCCCTCAATTTATGGCAAGTTGAGGAGAATGACCTCCATGATTGCAGATTTTCGACAGTTGAGGGAGACTGTCATGGATATTGAAGAAGAAGCTGAGAACAGAAAGTTCTATGGCCAGAATATGAGGACTTTTGGGGGGCATTCTGAGACTAAGCCCGCTACTGCCGAGGTTGCTGCCATCAGGAACCGGCAATTCTCCAACCTTGGTAGACCTTTGTCGAAGGTATTTGAAAAGTTACAGGGACAAGGAATCTTGAAACCCTTAGAAGGCAAGCCACTTCCACACCCCCCCACCGCCACACATAAATGTGAACCTTTATTGTCACTTCCACCAGCTACATGGCCATGACACCGACAACTACACCTACCTCAGGCATGAAATTCAAGATCTCATAGATTCCCATAAAATACGCGACCCATGAAAAGAACAACCCAACACACACAGAAACCCTCTACCAAACTACCATTCTGTTCCACCACCCACCTTCATGATCAACTCTGGATTGCCCGAAACTTTTGTCCTACAAGCTTTCAACCACTCAGCTTCTTTCATTGGGATAGGGAACGACAGCTGTGGGGGAACATAGGCCAAAGAAGAAGGCAATGCTGTGAATGATAAAGCTGTTACTCCTGGTTTATTTGATCTTGCATTTTCAAAGACATTGAGTTTATCTACTTGTTTGAACCGTTTCTTAATGATAATAAAGATGTTCATTTCGCTTACTTGCCTGAGGCTCTTCCTTTCAACCTGTAACATGAGTATATTTGGCAAAAGCATTCAACCCTGGTACTATGATACTCAGCGATGTTTAGAACACGAGGAATTCCCGAAAGAAGCAAGCAGAAAAGATAAGATAGACATTCAGAAATTGGGAAATAGAGGCAGTGAAAATATCAGACTTGGAAGGGAATTAGTTCACCGAGCCGATCAACGTAGAAAGATTGAAGCAGTAGCTTACCTGAGGAAAAGAAGACTGAGCAGTCGCCAAGAGAATTAGCAGAAGACCTAACCCAACGGGATGTGAAACTCATTCACGCATGCATGCATACACGTAACATATTTTGCATTCCTTTTTGTGTTTTGTGTTTGTTTTTTTTTGTATTCCCAGGCTTTGAAGAAGAAAAGAGAAAGCGGCAAATGAAAGCCAATAAGAAGCATCAACATAACATCAGCAGTTTACGGACGAGTCCCAGGGTTGAGGCCCATATCAGTACCAGTTTGGGGCGAGGCCCACATCAGTAACAATGTTGGGGCGAGGCCCACATCAGTTTCAGGGCAATGCCCACATCATCATCAATCTGGGGGCGAAGCCCACATCAGTACCAGTTTGGGGTGAGGCCCACATCATTATCAACATCAGTTTTGCCGGGTATGACACTCTGGGGGCGAGGCCCATATCTTTATCAGAATCAGTCTGGCCGAGTATGGCACTTTGGAATGGCACTCCGAGAATGGAGCAGGGTTCGAGAATGAACAAGCCGAGAATGGCAATCCAAGAATGGAACAAGGTTCGAGAATGAACAAGCTGAGAATGGCAATCCGAGAATGGAATAAGGTTCGAGAATGAACAAGCTAAGAATGGAAATCCAAGAATGGAGTAAGGTTCGAGAATGAACAAGCCAAGAATGGTAATCTGAGAATGGAACAAAGTTCGAGAATGAACAATCCGATAATGGTAATCCGAGAATGGAGCAAGGTTCGGGAATGAAAAAACCAAGAATGACACTCCGAGAATGGAGCACGGTTCGGGAATGGACCACCTCACAGTAACGATTCAAGAATGGACCACCTCTCATCAACCCGGTTTGAGAATGGACCACCTCACAACAAAATCAACTCAACTCAGCTCGAGGCAGCAGATGATCCGGGTAAGTGAAAATGCATTACATAACTTTGATAGGATTGTTCAAAGTCACACACTCACAAGTCCCATCAAAGTGGGGGCGACTGTAGGCATTGCATTTTTGCATGTGAAACCCGATGATGAGTCTCAGTTGGAGGCACTACCTTTTTAGTTAAGGATATTGCGGGAAACAGTCGTCGGAAAGGAATCAGTATTTCGTTAAATCCTTGTTCACTTATTTGGCGTCAAGCTCACTTGTTGGACCTCCGTTTAGATCACCTTTGGCCCAGAAAAAAAACCAAAAACCTTTTAATCTAGACCATACACGCCTAACCCACTCACCAAGCCAAACCAAGCCCACACCACATCTAGCCCACACGCCCACCATGACTAGGCCCACACGCCCATCACCCTAAATACACCCAAATTAAATAAAATATTAAATTAAATATTAATTAGATAATGTAATTGAATTAAATAAAATAATTAAACCATTTACTAATTAAATAAAACATAAAATATAATCCTACCTATTTAGATAAATCAAATATATTAACTTCCTAACTAAACAAAATCATATACTAAATTAAAGAAATATCATGCCTAATTAAATCACTCATAACCAATTTAAATATATTGACTTCCTAATCTAAACCAATTTTGTCCCCCCTCAATCCATTGATTTCCTTATCCAACACCAAATCAAATCCTCTCTTTAATGCCAAAATCCCTTCCTTGTGAGACAATGAGAAGCCCTAGCCCTTCTCTATATAAACAACCCCTAACCAAGACATGCACTCCTTTCAGAAGACACAACTCACATGCAAATCACAGCAAGAAATCCTTGACATTACACGCAAATTACAAGAAAAATAGCAAACATTTCTCTTCATCCTCTCCCTCCATAGCCGAATACATCACCCTCCTCAACCCCTTCATTGCCGAAAATATTACAGCCCCTACAACCATCAAAACAGCCCCTAATCACCACTAAAAACCAGCCCCATACACCCCCCAAACATCACCGAAAATTCCCCCAAAAATAGCAGCTGCATCACCGAAATTTACACCAAAAACTGCACTGTTTTACACGCCCAAACTGCACTATTTTACACGCCCAAACAGCAGCTAAAACACCTTAAAAAACCCCCCTAAATCACCTAAACCAGTAACAAAAAACTGCACTTTTAATCCTTAAGATAATCACACAAAAAAACTACACCTAAAACCCCTAAAAAAACACACAAAAAAAACAGTAGCTTTGAAGACCTGAAACAGTAAGCAGAAAATACATAGGAAACAACAGCAAAACGGAGGTCAAACAGCAAGCAAAACAACAAAACAGTGAGCCAAGATGCTAAACCAGTGAACCGGAGAAGTTGAGGAGCTTTAACCCTTCCGATCTCCGTGAAACGCAAGTCCGAAAGTCGACAAAAAAGGTTAGACCTGAGGGTATTTTTCACACTCATTTTCAGTTTTATTTTTATTATTTATTGAGTACTGTTCGCATGATTATTATGTTAAAATGCATGTTGTGGCCCTTGAGTAGATAAATATGCATGTATTACGAAATATTGTATGTTGTGGCCTTGGAATAAAATGAAAGATGTGTCAACTCTCGAGGTATATCGGATGGAAACCCGAACATAAATTTCATAGTCGATTCCGAATGGACGGTAGTATGATCTGTACTCGGGATACAACTCCACGTACCGCTTGAGTAAACGACACATTCTTTTGTTTTATGTTGCTTTGATTTATTTATTATTCGTCATTTAAATTCCTCATGTTATTTGTTTATGTAATGATGTGATCGAGCGCATGGTCTTAGTAAGTTGGATTAAAGGTCCCCTATTCTGAGGGGTTAAAATCCTTTACCGCGATTTTTTGCCGCGCCGATTAATGTATATTCGGTTGAACGTAAGATGTGTTCAATCGGGTATACGAAATCTGATATTATTATCTTTTTTTTTATGTGCATGATGTGATCGAGCGCATGGACTTAGTAAGTTGGATTAAAGGTCCCCTATTCTGAGGGGTTAAAATCCTTTACCGCGATGCTTTGCCGCGCCGATTAATGTATATTCGGTTGAACGTAAGATGTGTTCAATCGGGTATACGAAATCCGATATTATTGTCTTTTGTTTATATGCATGATATGATCGAGCGCATGGGCTTAGTAAGTTGGATTAAAGGTCCCCTATTCTGAGGGGTTAAAATCCTTTACCGCGATGCTTTGCCGCGCCGATTAATGTATATTCGGTTGAACGTAAGATGTGTGCACATAGGCTTAATAAGTGAGATTAAAGGTCCTCTATTTTGAGAGGTTAAAATCATTTACCACGATACTTTGCCACGCTGGATAGTGTATGTTCGATTGGATACGAGATGAGTTCAATCGGATACGTGAGGTCCTGCATTGTGTATTTGTTTGTTTATGTATGTGTTGTATGCATCAGGTCTGGTTCCGTTCGAACTCTTTCTCGAACGCCACACGAACGCGAACCTTCTGTTTATCATTCGAACGCGTTCTCGAACGCTACGCGAACGCGCACGTAGTTTCTTAGTTTCATCAGGCATCAGGTCTGGTTCCGTTCGAACGCGTCCTCGAACGCTATACGAACATGAACCTTCTGTTTACCGTTCCAACGCGTTCCCAAACGCTACGCGAACGCGCACGCAATTTCTTTGTTTTATCATGCATCTTGTATCATCAGGTCTGGTCCCGTTCGAACGCGTTATCAAACGCTACATGAACGCGAACCTTCTGTTTACCGTTCGAACGCGTTTACGAACGCTACACAAACGCGCACACACTGAACTGAGTCTGTCTCATTATATTTCATGCATAATTGCCTCTTGGGTGATCTCTCTTGCATTATATAGTCAATCATATTATTTGTATTCCTGCATATATCCATTCGATGTATTCATAAGATAGTACTCAAGCATGATTAGGTTGTTCTTAGTTTTCCATATCATATGATCGAAATATGTTCATGAGATTGCCATGTGATGTTGTATATTGTGATGATTAATTTCATGCATGTGAACTTAGAAATATAATTATCATTGGAAATAAGTTGTTTAGGCTTGGCTAAATTATTGCATAAATCATTTTATTACAAGTGGCATAAGTAAGGAACCATTCCGAACCCAACGGTTTGAGGTCTTCCCTTGCGAGGGGTGAGTGCGGCCTTAAATCTCATTTTCCGGTTCACACCGGTGGCGACTCCATTATTCTCCGGTTTAGTCCCCCGCGGGCTACTCCATACTCCCAACTAGGCCGCGAGCCTAGAACAGCATGCGTCGCCCAGTTTCTGTGTCCCATAATTGGCCAGTCTAGTATTGACTTCCTCAGATGCACTTTCATGATGGAAAATATCAGTCCCGTCCACATATTGCACATGAACTACTTTGGTTCCCTGATAACCACTTGTCCAGAAGACAAATTCAGTAGTTTCTTGGGATTGTGAATTATCTCAAGTTATTCATGTCGCATGTGTCAAAAGACACAAGCCAACTGTCCAGTCTCTTAAATAAGAGAGCCCTACCTTAGGATCTTGCCCAGACAACAGTTGTAAAGAACCTGAAGCAGATCACGCAGAATCTTCATCCTTTAAAGATTCTCAGTACCGGGAAAAGGATTTTACAAATAGATGTCAGTGATGATTATTGAGGAGTAGTATTGATTGAAAATATGGATGAAAAAGAATTCTTATGTGGCCATGGTAGTGGTCAGTTCAAGGACTCAGAAAAGCACTACCATACAACATACAAAGAATCTCTTTTCGTGAAATATGAGATCAATAAATTTAAATTCCACCTCATCGGCGACCAGTTCCTTGTCATGATGTATAACTCATTTTTCCCAAAGATTCTTCACTTCAAGAATAAAGCACTTTCTAATAAGCATCTCTTGAGATTAAAAGAATGGTTATCTAAATATGATTTCACAGTACAACATATAAAAGGAGACCATATTCTGATTCCTGATTTACTCTAAAGAAGTCATTCCCTCAATATTGTTACCTCTATTAAATTTATCCCTCTTGTCTCTATGGCAAGTCCGCCAAAGCCTTATGTCTCTTCTAACCTATTCCATACAAGTGAGAACAAAATGTATTTTACTCCAAGAGTCACATTTACCAGTCTTAACCAAATCCAGACTTATGCCAAAAATCATCTGTTCCATTTCCAATCCAAGATCCAACATCTCAAGAATGATCATTTTTTTCCTCTAATTTCTACCCAGACTGTCCTTTTGCCACATGTTTCTACCTTGATTCCTCCATGAACATGACCTCTGATAAGTTATGGTATATGTGGTGTCTCACAGTACTTTACAGTGGGATATTTGTCTTCTCGGTTTGGTCCATGTATAAGCACCTCCACAACAACAGGTACAAAACCTCTTTGGCTTGGACATTCCTCGAATGGTTCAATTCTCTTCAATGGTGGAGAAAAAAAATCAAACAGATCATGGAAAAAGGATGACTCTGGTCTCAACCTCTTAATATGGCTACCAAAGTTTGCTCTATCTGGATTATGCACAGGCCATATTTCCAACACCCAGAACCAAGTTATTTTGGACCCAAAGTCAGGCTCATGAATGGAAAAGTATTCCTGACTTCCTGCTCTTACAAGATAATAATTTGATCCATGAGATTTTCAGGCATCTTGCGGTCCTTAATAATTTCCAGCCTAAGAATGACCCAATTCACATTACTTCTCTTGGTCCTGGGAATGAGGTGTTCATTGTTCCAAAAGAAAGTATGGATCATCCTCCTGGAATCATTGTCAAAGAATAAGGGCCTAGTGTGGGACACAGAAACTGGACGACGTATGTTGTTCCGGGCTAGCGGCCCGGTTGGGAGTACGGAGTAGCCACGGGGGACTAAACCGGAGAATAATGGAGTCGCCACCCGGTGTGAACCGGGAAAATGAGATTTAAGGCCGCACTTACCCCTCGCAAGGGAAGACCTCAAACCGTTGGGTTCGGAACGGTCCCTTACTTATGTCACTTGTAATGAAATGATTTATGTAATAATTTAATCAAGCTTAAGTAAAATTTATTTCCGAGAGTATCATGCTTCTAAATTCGCATGTATAAAAATAAAACTAACACATAAATTTGCATATATTTCACATCTAAGATTGCATGCTTGAAAGTACATCAAAGTATCAACGAACATACAACTTCATTGGCATATTGTATTCATGGAAACACAAACACACATAAAGGCGAATCAAATGATGGCGAACATGTGATTTCATAGACATATCATAAACAAATAGCCATTACATGTCCATGCACAAATAAAAGAGTCAACTAAGTATATAATGCAAAAAGACACTTAAGGATGCAATTAGGCATTAAAGTGAGCATGCTATGACGTGGTGCAAAAGAAGATAACTAATATGGACACAAGCACACATGTGAGCACTTTTCCAAGTGGTACGTGGAATTGTATCCCAAGTACAGACCGCACTACCGTCCATTCGGAATCGGCTACAGAATTTATGTCTGGGTTTCCATCCGATATACCACAAGAAATAATACTCAAATGCTATCACGACATGGATATATGAATTGTAATATGTTAAACACATTGTACTCATACATGTGGGGAATACAGATGAATGACACCTACACAATCTTGCGTAATACAGAGAAGTAATCAGATTCATCATACGAAGGGATAGCTACTAGGAACAATTATGTATGAAATCTGATGAAAAGGACTCAGTTCAGTGGGTGCGCATTCGCGTAGCGTTCGAGAACGCGTTCGAATGGTAAACAGAAGGTTCGTGTTCGTATAGCGTTCGAGAACGCGTTCGAACGGAGCCAGACCTGATGCATGAAACACTAAGAAAATGCGTGCGCGTTCGCGTAGAGTTTGAGAACGCGTTCGAACAGAACAAGACCTGATGCATGATGAAACTAAGAAAATGCGTGCGCGTTCGCGTAGCGTTTGAGAACGCGTTCGAACGGTAAACAGAAGGTTCACGTTCGTGTGGCGTTCAAGAACACGTTCGAATGGAACCAGACCTGATGCATGCAACACATTCATAGACAAACAAATCCACAGTATGGGACCTCACGTATCTGATTGAACTCATCTCGCATCCAATCGAGTATACACCAATCGGTGAGGCAAAGCATCGTGGTAAAAGGTTTTAACCCCTCCAAATAGGGGACCCTTATTCCGACTTACTAAGCCCATGCACTCGATCACATCATGCATACAAAAATAAAGACAATCATATCAAACTTAGTATGCCCGATTGAACATATCTTACATCCAACCGAACACACATCAACCGGCGCGGCAAAGCATCGTGGTAAAAGGATTTTAACCCCTCCAAATAGGGGACCTTTAATCCGACTTACTAAGCCCATGCGCTCGATCGCATCATGCATACAAAAGTAAAGACAATCATATCAAACTTAGAATGCCCGATTGAACATATCTTACATCCAACCGAACACACATCAATCGGCGCGGCAAAGCATCGTGGTAAAGGATTATAACCCCTCCAAATAGGAGACCTTTAATCCGACTTACTAAGCCCATGCGCTCGATCGCATCATGCATACAAAAATAAAGACAATCATATCAAACTTAGTATGCCCGATGAACATATCTTACATCCAACCGAACACACATCAACCGGCGCGGCAAAGCATCGTGGTAAAGGATTTTAAACCCTCCAAATAGGGGACCTTTAATCCGACTTACTAAGCCCATGCGCTCGATCGCATCATGCATAAACAAGTAACATGCGGAATTCAAATGACGAAAGATAAATAAATCAAAGCAACATGAAACAAAAGAAGGTGTCGTTTACTCAAGCGGTACGTGGAGTTATATCCCGAGTACAGATCATACTACCGTCCATTCAGAATCGGCTATGAAATTTATGTCCGGGTTTCCATCCGATATACCACGAGAGTTGACACATCTTTCATTTTATTCCAAAGCCACAACATACAATATTTCATAATACATGCATATTTATCTACTCAAGGGCCACAACATGCATTTCCACATAACAATCATGCTAACAATACTTAATAAATAATGAAAATAAAACAGAAAACGAATGTGGAAAATACCCTCAGGTCTAACCTTTTTTTTTGCCGACTTTCGGACTTGCGTTTCATGGCCGTCGGAAAGGCTATCACTCCACAACTCTTCCGGTTCACTGGATTAACGTCTTAGCTCGCTGTTTTGCTGTTTTGCTTGCTGTTTGACCTTCGTTTTGCTGCTGTTTTTCTTTATTCTCTGCTTACTGTTCTGGTGTATTTGTTCACTGTTTGGGGACTGTTTTGGGGTATTTTAGGGTGCTGATTAGGGGCAGTTCCAGGGACTAGTTTACTCTCGGTTTACTCACTGTTTGGGGTGATTTGTTCACTGATTCTGTGTCAGTTTAAGGGCTAGTTTTTCGGCTGTTTGTGGCATTTTTGGGACTGTTTTGTGGTTGTATTTTGGTGCAGTTTACACAGCTGTGAATGGCGTTTAGGTGAAGGGCAATTGTGGCTGTTGAGTGATCATGGGCTGTGATGTGCGCAGATGTGGCAAGGTGCAAGTGTGTGCTGAGTGATCGTGAGTGATAGTGGGCTGTGATGTGCGCAGATTAGGCGTGACTTTGTGAGTGGATTTTAATGGTGTGAATGGAGAGAGGCTAGGCGTATGGGTATTGGCGTGGAGTGTGAGTCTTTGATGAATGAGCAAACGTGAGGGCTTTTTGTGAAATGTGGCGTGAGCTGTTTGAACGTGAAGCTAAGGTGCATGCTGTGGAGTTGGGACTTCACGTGAAAGGTGGTGTGAGCTGTTGAAGGCAATGTGAGGGTGCAGGTCTTGTGTGAGGCTGGTCAGTGAATTAAAGGCAAGGGCATGAAAGGTTTGTGTCTTCACGTGGGCTGCTAATGGCGTCGGTTGAGTGTGTGTTTGTGCGTGATTCAGGCAGTATGGTGCTAGTTTATTTGTGTTTTGACGTGAAGGGTTCACGGTTTGTTGTTGCGTAGGGCAGGTTTGAGTTTATGGAGAGTAGTGGCTAGGCGAGAGTCTTTTTTAGGGTTTCATGGCTGAGAGAGACGAGGGTTGTGAGGGGTGTCCAGTTGAGAGAGAAGCCGAATGGTTCAGGGGAGAGTCTGTCTAGGGTTTGTTTTTTGTGTTTGTTTTTCTTTTGGTCACTGCCGTGAGGGTGATGTAGTTGGGGGAGGAATATGGTTGCAATTTTGTGTTATATTTATAGTGAGAGGGTACGGTTAGGGTTTGCATGGATTTAAGGAAATAAAATCAATTAATTAGGGAGGGATTTACTTAATTTATTTTAGGCAATAATATTTATATTTTAGGTGGGAATTTCTTTTAATTGGCGAGTGATTTATTAATTAGGAATGAATTTATTTTGATTTGATTTAATTTGGAAGTGAATTATTTAATTTAATTTAAATTTAATTTTTTTATTTAATTTGAATTGGAATTAATTTAATTGGATTTAATTGTGAATTTAATTTAATTCAATTGTATTTTAGTTAATTTTATTCAATTAGCTTTAATTAAATTTATTTTACTTTAATTTTTAATTCGTTTAAATTTGGTTTAATTTTAAATTAGTTATTAAATTTTCAATTTTATTTAATTAATTGGTTTCGTTTTAACTTTAATTAATTTCAATTGGTTTTTGTTTTAATTAAAATTTGTGACATGTGTTTTAAATGTTTAAATATTTTTAATTTGTGAAATGTGTTTTAACATGGAGTCCAACAAGCGAACCCGAAGCTAATCCAGCGATAAAGAACTAACAATGTCGATTCCCTTCCGACGATCGTTTCCCGCAACTTCCTCGACTAAAATGTAGTGCCTCCAACTGAGACTCATCATCGGGTTTCACATGCAAAAATGCAATGCCTACAACCGCGGTTCCTTAGCCTGCGCTATAGCCCCGTTATTGTCACAATACAAAGGAATGGGCTCAGCTGCTAACAGAAATACTCCTAATCCAATTAGGAATTTACGGATCCAAACTGCCTCTTTTGCTGCCTCAGCTGCAGCGATATATTCCGCTTCTGTTGTTGAATCGGCAACAGTCTCTTGCTTGGAAGATTTTCAGCTCACTTCTCCATTGTTCAAATAAAATATGTACCCGAATTCCGACTTACAGTCGTCTTTATCGGTTTGGAAATTTGCATCGGTAAACCTAGTTACCTCAAGTTCTCCATCTCCATAGACTAAGAAAGCATTCTTAGTTCGTCTAAGATACTTAAGGATGTTCTTAATCGCAACCCAGTGACCATCACCTGGATCAGCCTGATAGCGACTACACATGCTCAAAGCATACGAGACATCAGGTCGCGTACATATCATGGCATACATGATCGATCCGACTACGGAAACGAACGGGATCCGACTCATGTTGTCTCTCTCATCTTGAGTTTTAGGACACATGTCCTTAGATAGAGAGACGCCATGTGACACTGGCAACAGTCCCCTCTTATACTGATCCATGTTGAATCTCTTCAACACTTTATCGATATACGAGCTCTGGGAGAGTCCACTATCCCGGTAGATCCTTATTCCCAGAATAAAAGCTGCTTCTCCCAGATCTTTCATGGAGAATTTTAATGAAAGTCAAGCTTTCACCGATTGTAGCATGGGAATATCATTGCCAATAAGCAATACATCATCTACGTAAAGGACAATGAATGTCAGTGCGCTCCCACTAACCTTCTTATATACACAAGGATCATCCTCATTTTGAACGAAATCATATTTTTTTATGATCTCATCAAAATGTTGGTTACAAGAACGCGATGCTTACTTCAATCCATAAATGGATCGATTTAACTTGCAACCTTGTTTGCATGTTTTGGTACGACAAAACCGTCAGGCTGTTGTATATAAACATCCTCCAAATGGTTTCCGTTAAGGAAAACGGTTTTGACGTCCATCTGCCATATTTCATAATCAAAATATACAGCAATAACAACCATTATCCGAATGGATTTAATCATGGCAACAAGTGAAAAAGTTTTTTCATAATCGACACCATGTCATTGACGATACCATTTCACTACAAGCCTAGCTTTGTACGTTTGTATATTGCCATCCATGTCAGTCTTCTTCTTGAAGACCCATTTGCAACCAATAGGCTTTACGCCTTCTGGTGCATCAACCAGTGTCCAAACTTGGTTGGTGTACATGGAATCCATTTCGGACTTCATGCTTTCTTGCCATAAAGCGGATTCGATATCTTGTATCGTTTCCTCATACTTAGCCGGCTCATTATCCTCAATAAGATTAATATCCACATGAGGTGAGATCAGAAACCCATACCTCTCGGGTTATTTTCTGACTCTCTCTGACCTACGCGGTTCGTGTGTATTAGAAGATTGTGGTACAGTCTCATCAATGATGAACTGTTCGTGTTCTGTTTGGGAGTCGGTGCCAAGAATAGTATCACTACGATTTTCATCGAGTTCTACTTTCCTCCCACTTACCACTGCATTTAGGAATTCATTTTCAAGGGAAACCGCATGTAGAGCAACAAATATCTTGTTCTCTTGTGGGTGGTAGAAGTAATATCATTTGGTTTCCCGGGGATAACATACAAATAGGCACTTATCCGATTTGGGTTTTAGTTTGGTACCATCCAAACGTTTAATGTATGCCCAGCATCCCCAAATCTTCAGGAATGAGAAACCCAGTTTTTTTCCTGTCCATATTTCATATGGAGTCTGTTGAACAGACTTTGACGGAACCTTATTCAAAATAAGTTTTGCACTGTTCAATGCATATCCCCAGAAGGAAATTGGTAGCTCTGTGCAACTCATCATAGACTTTACCATGTCCAACAGAGTTCGGTTTCTCCGTTTGGACACACCGTTCAATTGAGGTGTTCTTGGAGGAGTCTACTGTGAAAGAATACCATATTCTTTCAAGTAATCGAGAAACTCATTGCTCAAGTATTCTCCACCACGGTCCCACCGTAATGTTTTAATACTTTTTCCGGTCTGTTTTTATACTTCGTGTTGAAACTCTTTGAATTTCTCAAAGGTTTCCAACTTGTGTCTCATAAGATACACATAACCATAACGCGATGCATCATCCGTAAAGGTTACGAAGTATTCATATCCACCTCTAGCCTGGCTAGACATAGGCCCACATACATCACTATGAACGAGGGCTAATAGTTCGGTGGCACGTGTACCTTTACCGCTAAAATATGTTTTATGCATTTTACCTAATAAACAAGATTCGCAGACGTCATATGAATTTGGATCAAATTCGTCCAGGTATCCACTCTTCGAAAGTGTGGATATACGAGTCTTGTTAATGTGTCCTAGACGACAATGCCACATATAAGTTTCATCTTTGTTACTTAATTTAAAGCCTTTTGTTTGTTATGTTATATGTTTGAGATTGATTTATATTCAAAATATAAAGATCATTATTAACATCAGCACTGCATATCTCAAAATCATTTTTATAAACAAAACACCATGTGTTTCTGAATACAAGAGTATACCCACATTGGTTAACAAGATACATATATAATGTCTTAGTCAAACTAGGTACATAATAGCAGTTTGATAATTAAGTACATGCCCCGAGGGCAGTTCCAAAATGTAGGTCCCACAAAGCCAAAACGGTGACTCTAGTCCCATTTCCAACTCGGAGGTCGATCTCTCCTGAAGCCAGTCTCCTGCTAATCTGCAGATCTTGCACATCAGTACATATATGAGTACCACAAACAGAATCAAAAATCTAATTTTTAAAACTAGAAGTAGACTTGTTTATTTCAATAACAAACATACCTGAAGCCGGTGCCTTGCCCGTTTTCACTTCTTTCATATGCGCCTTGTACTCACGGAAGTCACGCTTCCAGTGACCCCGTTTGCCACACTGTAGGCAGACATCTTGGGATTTGTCATTTGTCTTCCCAGAAGACTTTGATGATTTGGCCTTGCCCTTTCTCTTCTTCTTATTATTATTCTTCTTCTTCTTCACACCTCTAGAAGCCTTCGGCCAAGCCTTGGCATTCTGAGATGTCGAAGCGAAGTGCGCCTCGCGCTTCTTGCCATTTAAAAGCTCTTTTTCTGCCTCTTTCAGCATTTCCATCAACTCTCCAAAAGTATTTTCTTGGTTCATCATATTTTAGTTCATGATGAACTCGCTCCACTTTCAGGAAGAGACTGTAAGATCAAATCTATGGAAGTCTCAACCTCGAAGACTATACCTAGTTGTCCCAACTGTTCGATGTCAGCAATCATTTGCGATACATGGTGCTCAACAGATGTACCATCTGATATGCGAGAGCGAAAGAGCTTCTTCTACAATTCGTACCTCTGCGATATAAGGTTAGATCAGTGAAGGTCCCTTAATTTCGACATCATTTTGTAGGGATCCAATCCCCTTATTTTGACGACGAAATTGTGGGGTCATTGCAGCAAGCATGACAGATTGAGCAGTTGAGTTGTCATCACTGTGAGTCTTCCAAAGCTCAAGCTTAAGCAACTGCTCAATTCCGGGCTTAGGCCCAAGAGGTCTCTCTATCGTATAGAGCAATCTCTCAGCCCCCAGGACAATCCTGAGGTTCATATCTCAGTCAGGAAAGTTCACACCATTAAAGACAATTTCGCCCATGATAATGTCTCTAACATTGACATTTCCAGCCATCTTAATTGCAATAGTCTAACTATTCAATTAACGATTTTGGGTACAGCCCAACTATTACAAGAAAAATAATAAAATATTAGTCCAACTAATATAAATATATAAAATGACGAAAATAATTTGAAAGCGCGTATTTGACAAGTATTTGAACGAAATTGCAAATTCAATAATGGCCTCCCACTATTTTTCGGCGAGCCTCTAACCCTCTGTTGAGTACTCGGGAAACCTAATTTCCTAGTGGGCTAGGATCCCGTTAAATAACACACAACCTTGACTTTGGCCAACAAGCTGTATGATATTTAACTAGGTAGATCTCTAAGATCAATTGGATCTCATCCAATTCCTAGATCCGGTAGGTGGACCTCCAAGTCCGAAACATATATACAATATATATGTCAATATATCCAATATATTTCCTAACCTTTTTCCTCTGAATCAATTAAGCCTTGGCTTTGGATCAACAAGCTTAATGATTCCAGTTAAGCGGGACCCATTGACAGTGGGAAAGCTTCGTAATCCATGTCGATGAACAAGAAGTGACCTTGACTTTGGCCAACAAGTCACAACTGCCCAAGACATGCGATATATAACAAAGCCTTTGTGGTTCAAACACATCCGCGATGGACATTGATCTTGACTTTGGCCAACAAACCAATGCCAATCTTGGATCTTGAGAGAGAACCACTCAATGGAAGGAAATTGCTTAATATTATATTGAGGGTTTTTTCGCGTAAATTGGCAACCAATTTATTATCTTTGATTAGGTCTCATCATACACCATTAAGCATGCATTCTAAAAACATAATAAGCGCGAAATAAATAATAATGATATGCGGATGGATATTTAACAATTGTTCATAGAACAAATCTCTTCATTTCCTCTCTTCCGCTAGCACTATTCTAACTTCTACCCAATTACATAATACATTAAAGAAACCTCATTAACATTGAGGGGAATTGGTGAGAAGATAAATACAAATATTAAAGAGATAAAAGGCTGGACACGCAGGTCCAATTTAATAAATTCTAAATTTATTACAAAAATTTCCAAAATTGCCTTCACCCTTTTAATATCCATCCGATATACATTATTCATACAATACATCCATGTATTCACACAAAGCATGTTATTCAATCAATCTAATCCAATTAATTAATCTTGAATTAATGATCATCCAATGTTCAAACAACAATTTGATTTGCGCGAGTCAAACTCGTTTAAGAATAAGTACTCAAAGTGCGTATTCTTGAATTATATCGAACTACAATTTTAAATCCAATTTAATTTGTATTCAATATTAATTCTAATTTAATTCCAAATTAAATAATTACACTTATTTGGGTGCCTTTTAGACTTAGATTCTAAATCCAATCTTAATGGGTCTCAAATGCCCAATTAACATCCAATGTCAATTTAATTAAAGTCTAATATGCTTTTAATTAATTCTTAAGGCATGAGCTTTAGCCAATATGGATCAAACCCAAATGCGAAGGCCCAATTTAGGAATCACCATATTTGGCAAAAATCAATTTTGGCCCATTAGGCCCAATTAAATATTTAAAGGCCCAATTATTATATTTGGATTTTATGGAATGGTTTTAGGCCCAATTTGGATCCAATCCAATTGTCCTAAACCAATCTTGGCACAACCAAGCCCATTAAGCCCAAATACAATAATATTAGCCCAATTCAAAATTAAAGACTAATTTATTTAATTACAATATTCCAAATATCACAATTATTTTAATTAAAGTGTAATTACCATAATTAATTAATTAATCCAATTTTTCCAAAACATCAATTAAACTAATTAATCATGCTTAAATTAATCAATTTATGTCCAACACAAATTGAAGCAAAATCAATCAATTTCATGCTTCTTAACTCACAATTTATATCCAATTTTGATTTCAATCTAATTAAATCAACAATCAATATATTCATCATGCATTAAACACATCCAATGGTCTAAAATAAAAAAATCATCATGATAAAATTAGGGTCAAGTTTCGGCCAAGCATAGGAAATTAGGGAAAATTTATCCAATCAATTTTTCTCAAATTTTAAGATGCATAAGTCTAATTCATCATCATCCAAGCTCATCCAAACAATTAATTTGAAGAAATCATGCTCAAAACATAAAAGCCCCAAATTAAAGTATATAAACCCTAAAGTCATTTCATGCTTAGAAAAGGCTCTTGATACCATTGTTGGGTTCCTAGAATATGCCAAGGATCTTCTAAGTCATGATTTCATGTGAATACTCAAAGAAGTTGCGGAAAAAACTTACATTGATAGGTTTCGTTGGATGTAGAAAGTTCAAAACTTTTGATGAAGAAGAAGAGCTTCAAGCCTTTTCTTTGTGTTCTAAACTCAAGGATTGGTTTCCCTAACACTTTGAATGACTCTTTGAATGTACTAGCAAGAAGAAAATTTCAACAAATTTTCTAAGGGAGGAAGAGATGCAATCAGCAATTTAAGGGAGGGAGAGAGAGAGTTTGATTTATTTTTTTTTTTTTTTTGTTGTGTAATTGATTTCCAAAATTCAATTACAATTTACTAAAAATCAAGTTGGTAAAATATCGTTCCAAAAATGACAAAGAGTGTTGGACTTTGGTTAAGTGAAAAACAAGCAAGCTTAGATTTACACTTAACCTTTAACCACTTCCATCACTAGTCAAACTAGTGATGTAAGTCAAGTGGGTCTCACCACTTGTAAATTTTGAATTTAAGTCGAACAATCCAATACGCGACTTCGCTCGGGCTCGGGTTCGTTTAATTCCGAATTAACGAATTTTCTGTTGCGACATAATTAAATATAATTTAACTAAATAATTATGTCTAGCAAAATTTTATTAAAGTTGCTTACGAATTAATTCTAAATTAATTCGTTTGGCCGAATTAAAATCCAATTTTAATTCCGCTTTAAAATCTAATTTCAATTAATATATCGAATATATTATTTAATCAATTAATTCCAAATTAATCGTTCTCTCTCTTCTAATCGAATTTTATCCCAGATAAATTCTTACCGTAATTAATCCTAGATTAATTTTCTCTCTCTCATAATTAATCCCAGATTAATTCTGTTCGAGTCAAACATCATCGGTGAATCTTTGGGAAGCGACCCATGAGATTCCTGGATATGTTGGCAGTAAATCCGGTCGTCGGACTATCCGAACACGTGCGTACCCGGTACCACGTTCTTACCGATTTACAAGACATGGTTGGCTTCTAGCAAAGCACCGTGCCTACCCAATTCTCCAGAAATATTCTTTTAAGGAATACATAATCTATACCAGGCGTAGCATACTAAGTATTGCATATTTCGATCCAGTATCGGATGTCACATGCTAGGCCTGGGGCTGGAATTGTGTCTGCCCCGTACGAAGCATATATTGGATCACTAGCAACTAGTCTCTTTAATCGGATAATCATGATCTTGTCATATTATCCCGATAGTTGCAACATATTAGAGTACCAGTTTTGTATCCATGCGTGATCATCATCTCCATATGACTGAAGTGATACTTTCATCTTGACATCACACCAAATACACTACGATTCTCAATAAACCCCAGAAGAGGCGTACACATAACCTTTTAAAGCCCCGGACGACCAAAACCAAAACGTATTGATTGTCGCAAGTATTAGCGATGCAAGTCTTAGGTTAAGACCAAATACACCTACCCTGATTCGGATTCCCATAGACACATAGTCATACTACCAATGAGATTCTGAGGGGTCTATCCAGAGCGAAGCTGTTTCCATACCATCAGTAAACAGAACCTCCTATTACACTTGCATGAATATCCAATACCCAAATATATGAGAACTATGCCGTTACGCTTCTATAACGCGCACAAGTGTAATACTAGTCTATTCTGCATTATCGATGTCCAGTCTCGATAATACTACAACTATGGATATTTAATGATTAAACCTTTCGTGGATTGATAATGTCTCATATCTTATTAATCCGGCAACATTAGGAGCAGATAAATGAGCAAATATGGAAGTAGCAGAAGAAGAAACATGAGCAGATGCGGAAACAGTATGAGCAGATACAGTAGCAGATATCGAAGCAGGTTGACTAGTTCTTCAGTTGATGCAACAACATATACAATTGTCTCCTGGTCCTCCTCCTCCTCCTCCCAGTATGTAATACATTTTGTTTAATGTAATGCAGTACATTAAAATAACATTATTATTTTATGTTTATTATTATATAATATTTTTTTTATTAATTTATTTTTAATTAATTATTTATATTATTAAATTTTAAATTGAAAAAAATATAATTTAATAGAAAAAATCAATAAAATACAATATAATTACCGACCGACCATTTGGTCGGTAATTATATTACAATGTGTAAACCTTACCGATGAAACTATACGGTTAATAAATTCAAGGAATTACCGATCGGTCAGTAAATATTTTTTTACCGACCGTATATTATGTCAGTCAGTAATATTTTTAGTTATTCACCGACCAAAATTCATTTATTTAACGACCGATTATTTCCCTTTTCGCTCGGTAATCCGTCGGTAAGTTTTACCAACAACAAATTTATTTGGTCAGTAATCACCAACAAAAATATATTCGGTCAATATTTTGGTACCGACGAGACATTTACTGATATAATATTTTGGTCGGTAATCGATCAGTAATATAATATTCTGAACGAAATATATTATTTACTGACCGAATTATCGGTCGGTAAATGGCTGTTTTCTTATAGTGACGCATTGGATAAATAAATATTCTAAAAAGCTAAGAGTAAGTTCACCTGAAAAACTTGATTAATTGTAGGACTGTTAATGAATGTTTTAGTGGTCTTACTCTGACATTCTAAAATGGTAGACTTGCTTGCCCAAGTATAGTGAGGCTGATACATCCCCATGGGAATTCTTGGAATTTTCCTATTTCCTCAGCTTATCTTAGGAGTCTCGGTAGCTGGCCTATTACTTGATCTACAGCTGCCAAAGCTTTAACTTTGAAAATGCTTTCGTTATCATGCCTTGCATCATCTACCGCTTGCAATACTAAAAAAGTAGCATGCATTATCATCTTGATATGAAAAGTCTTTAACCCAATATTTAAGCCTAGAAGATGGCAAGCAAAAACAAAATTAAATGTATCATGCTAATAAAGACACTAGTATAATTTACTGGAGAGTAATGCATTGAACACGTTGTTATTATATACATGTAATTTTTTTTTTTAGAATATTAAGCATATTAAATTTAGTTCAATGTGTATATATTTCTAATTATAATATTTGATTAAAATTAGTTCATACACATGTATAATTATTTTTGTTAAATTATATTTATATTTATTTAGTTTCAATTTATGTTTTTAAATACAAAAATTTTTAAACAAATTTTACTCAACTTTAATTCAATATATCTTTTTAAATATAAATTATATTCATACTTATTTAGTTCAATGAATCTTTTTTATATACAATGAACATTAATAAATTTCATATTTATTTAATTCAATGTATCTTTTTAAATACAGTGAACATTAAATAAATTTTGCTCAACCAATTAGAGCTCAATATTTTCCTTGAATTAAGGAAGGAGCTCTATGGATATATAGATAGGTTACATGAGTTTATCTTGATCACCAGCATTGGAGTAGAGTTGGTAATTCCAAGAAACTGCCGTCAATTAATGGAAAACAAGAATACTCGGCAATTATAACAGTAAAGGAAACAAGAACAATCGATCAAGACTTAATGAACATCTGCATGTTTTTAATGACGCAAAATTGCTAAAAGAACTTGAAATAAATTTCGCAAAAGCAAAAAACTGCGAATAGAAAGAAGTTAGGGTTATCACATTGCGTTATTCCGCATCTGTTGCTACTTCTGCAACTATCGGCAAAGCTGCTCAACTGCTGTTACAATCTGGGCTGGCTGAACCACTGTCCATTCCTCCAATGTCCCAGCATATGGAGTTGGCACGTCTTGAGAAGACAAGCATACGATAGGAGCATCCAAGTAATCATGGAAGTTCTCGGTGATGGCTGCAGTTAAACTAGCTCCAATTCCACCGGTTCGCATGCACTCCTCCACAATCAGCACACGGTGCGTCTTTTTAATTGAATTTCCAATGGTGTGAAGATCAAATGGTTTCAATGACCTGATATCAATAACCTCAGGATCATAACCCTTGTTTACCAAGGTTTTGGCAGCCTGCATCACATGATATCTCATTCGGGAATACGTTAAAATGGTGACATGCTCCCCAGGCCTAACCATCTCAGCTTCCTCAAGATTACAAATGTATTCCTCATCTGGAATCCTCTCCTTGAGGTTGTAAAGTAACACATGCTCGAAAAGTATCACTGGGTTCTCACTTCGAATTGCAGCTTTCATCAAGCCCTTGGCATTGTACGGGGTTGAACATGCTACCATTTGAATTCCAGGGATTGATTGAAAATATGACTCAAGACGTTGGGAGTGCTCTGCTCCTAGTTGTCGACCAACTCCACCAGGTCCACGGATAACTATTGGTATGGTAAATTGGCCGCCAGAAGTATAGTGGAGCATACCGCAGTTGTTTGAGATCTGGTTGAAAGCTAAAAGGAGAAATCCCATGTTCATTCCTTCAACAATTGGCCTGAGGCCAGTCATCGCAGCCCCAATGCCCATACCAGTAAAGGAGTTCTCAGCAATAGGGGTGTCAAGAACCCTGAGATCCCCATACTTATCAGCCAGGCCTTTGGTCACTTTATATGAACCTCCATAGTGACCCACATCTTCACCAATGACACATACACATGGATCTCTGTCCATTTCTTCTTCCAAACCTTCTCGTAGAGCTTCAAAAAGTAAGAGTTCATGCCTGAGAAAAGAATACAGAACCAGTCAACCATATTCTCAATGAGCAACATGGAAACCATTGCAGTTGTACAAATTAATTAAAGATAATGTTGTTGGGGTTTTGGGGTCGGGGCGCGGCGGAAGCGCGGGTTCGGGCGAAATCGTATTTTAAAACTTTTTCAAAATACCGAATAAATTATTCAATATCTAATATGAATAATTTATTCATATATTACCTAAACCAATTTATTTAATATCATATATTAACATAAATATAGTTGAAAACTCGCGAAACTTTTACGAAAATCGTTTTTTTCCGCAAAATTGCCTAAAATGCGTTTTTGAACGAACCGACTACCCGACACTTATGGAAACTGCCCAGGTCAGCTCCAATAGTGTCGGAGCAGTTCATGGGCTGCCCAAACAGTGACGGAATCACTGTTTTCACAGCCGTCACCCGGTTGGCTCAAAATCCACCCGGTAACGCCGTTTTTGGCCGTTTTCGCTTATTTCAAGTCGGAAACACTTTCCGGCAATTGTTCCAACTCCCAAATTACATCCAAAACATTTATTTAACATCAAATACATCAATATATACACTGAAAATTCCAGATCTGAAACAGTGACAGAAAATGCTAAAAATTCATGCTTAAATCCAATTTTTCACTAGGATTAATCTAATTAATCCTACACCAAAGAAGTCCCACCACACATGAACAACTCTAGAACAATTCTAGGCTATTTAGAGTGGATCAACAACTCTAGAATGGCAACTTTATTGTCCAACAACAAATTGAAACCAAATTACAATAATTTAGTCCATAATATATTCACACATGCTTCAAACTTCCTAATCCATCAACCAAACCACAAAGCCCCAAAATCTACAAGAAAAGCAACCCTAGAACCATTCCAAGAAATCTAGAAACAAGAAAAACTAATTTCAAGCTTGAGGGGTTTTAAAGATTACCTTCAATACTCAAAAATTCCTTAAGCTTTTCTTGGATTTCCTTGCTTTTCTCACTTGTTTCATTAAAACCAATTTTGGGGTTTATGTTTTTGTTGTTCGGCAGCCATGGATCATCAAAGAAGATGATCAAAAAGTTTTTTAATTTATTCCTCACATGATCAACTTAGTGAATAGGAATTATGGGGTAATTTTGTCTTTTGTTAATTTAATCAAATTAAACTAATAAATAAGCTTTAAATGTTGGCCAATCAAATTGATACATTTAAGCCTAATTAAAACCATGCCATGTAATCCAATTAATAATAAACAAGTGTGATAACAATTATCACAAATGACAATTATTAAAATAAATTAAATATAAAGTTAAAGTGGTGACAAATCAAATTTGACACTTTAACCTTTAATTTAATGACAAGTGTAACTAATAATAATTAAATATTTTTCATAACAATTATGAAAAATTTAATCAATTAATTATTATTATATATATGTATTTTATTTACATTAAATAACAAATACATATATTTAATGGCATGTGTCAAATTCTCATTTGACGAATAATTAATGTGTATCTAATCGTATTATGTATCAAATATAAATACACAATAATTATTAGCGGACAAAATCCCCTAATTGCATGTGTCATCGTTTAACCAATTAAACGATCCGAATTAACTTATTTAATCCGGTAAAGTACTATGAGTAATCCGTATTATTCATATCGAGTTGCCCAAGTGCTCAACGAGTACACTTCATATTGTGGGACTCTCTAAGTTTAGGTTTATCCGTCACGAAATCCAATTTCGTGTCCATAATCCACCCACTCATGGATTATGACGACCACGGATAATCTCGCTAAACTATGCAAGTCGAGGTCATAGCATACGTATAATCCCTCCGTCACAGGACATCCGTATTATACCTGGGATATAGATGAGAACGTCAAATCCGTTCGGTATAATACAGTCGACTTTTAATTTACGATCACGAAATAACACTCGGAACTGGTTTCCGATGTTATACCACGGCCATGGATTTACTAGATCGTAAACACGTGAGGATGCCTATACCCTGTACACAGGACTGACGGATCCTATCTTGATACGCACTGGATGTCATGAGCATCAGTCCACACCCAACGAACAGGCGGAGGTCTGATCATGAATAGATCGTTGACGTGACTGCCATCAAAGTGTGGAGGATAACTCATATATCCCACTGTGGTATCTCAAGTCGAATGACCACTATGCTCGCTCAACTCGAGAAGGTTCCTATTGACGTTGGTGTACCATCTATTAGGAAACCTTCAGTGAGTCGTTCAGTGTCTTATCAAATAAACACCTACATGTCTATACGAGTCTCCCGAGACTCATGGTTCACTGGGATAAACCATCGGACCAAGTCACGAGATACGACATGTACTGGTCTCAGCGGATTTTACTAACCGACCCGTGTTAGTAAATCTTGACCAGGAACTTTATTTAAGGATATACAACTAATAGTGCGCTTCCCAATGTCAATTACAAACTACGTTGTAACTGCGTACTATATTGTAAATCCTAGGGTCTTTGTCTAATATACACGTATCACTAAATCAGATTCAGTTTCAATCTAATCGAGATTAGATCGAATAAGTGTATAAAAGACAAGGGTGCTACCAGTAAAATTGGTAATATTATGGAAAATTGAACTGTCCGTATTTATTAATCGGACATAAATACGATCCGGATTGTTACTCGGAGCACCAACCCTAACAATTTCTCTCACTTGCTCTAGTGCCAATCCACGGTATCATATACACATCTCAATGTGTATCGCATACTCATGGCCCTCAAGAGCTCACCAGCACTCAAGAGGTAGACACTAACAAGTAAGCCTGCTTTACAAATCGAGTCTGTCAACAAACCCCACCGTTTTCCTTAAACAGCGTCATTCATATTTTGTAGAATTCAAATTCCACATTAATATGACTCAGACGTTATATCAGTATTGTGTTATAGTTATTGAGTTGTCTATGTATTCAGAAATCAAATCCAAATACTTTGCAGACAACCGCAAGCACCACACTAATATGAAAACTTCTAATCTATGAGGTCACTTTGCAACTTCATAAGTCAATACTTCATAAGTTGCAACTGATTCCACTAGATTAGTAGAATCAATAGTGACACTCCCACTTAATATTTTCTGACTTTATATGACATAGACCATCTAATGTCATAATTAGGATAAAAACTAATCTGACCTTATGGTTGCTGACTAAATTCTCCATGTATGAGAAATTCATTCTTAATATCTCAAAGATCGCAAAGAACATGTTTCAAGACCCATCATATGGTCTGCAGCAAATCAAAATAACTCGTAACAATTACGATTAAATTGATATCTATAATCGCACATAATATGGTATTCATCACGCCATCATCCTATGATGCATAAGATTGACTAGACATTCCAATAAGATTGACTAGACATTCCAATCAATCTTTCTTTTGATAAAGGAATCATCCTTTACGAAAGATGAATACTATATACATAAAAGACACGTTAACTGTCAAACAGTTACACTAAATGTCATACAGATGGTCTCGTTGTGTCCTTTATTAGATCATATCTTATATGCGATTAATGAGAGTCTTTCACGAGTCTCTTATTTTTATATCATATATAAAACTTTATATCAAATACATCAGAGACTACTCCCACTGCTTCCACGGAGAAAAGAAAACTTAGGATATATAATACTAGGTAGAAATTTGCACGCTCCCACGACCCTACTGACAAATATGTATTCTCTATACTTCGATAAAAAACAGACAATCTGATTAATATCAAAAACAGATAACACGGATTTCCGGAAAGCTTATCTGAGTCTACAATAGGCTCCATAAGCTAGTATATCAAACTGTGACCTTAGCAGAATACAAACTCTAGGGCCATTCCAGAATGAACTTCTTCAAACAAAGAAATCACGACGGATCTCTTATTCAAAGAAATTACTCAAGAACGCAATTTTGCATTCTTTAGCCAAAATACATTTTATATCAACATTAACCAACAAATCATTAATTGTCCAAACAGTGCGACAAGAGACAAATTTTCTCAGAATCTACAATAGACTACCGAGTATAACCTTTCTCACTGTCATACTATAAAGGTCAAACCTTTATCAAGCTCGCTTAGCTTTTGCTACGCAAACAATTTGCACATTTTATGAACTATTCATAAAGAAAGCCTAATCAAGTTCAAAACTTGATCGTCGTAAGCCATGAACAATCTTAGATCTATGGTTCAATGCTAATTTCCGAATTCGATATCAAATATCGCTCTCACTATGAGTCATAGGATAATTTTCTTCAATAAGAAAACTACAGAATCATTAAGTATCAAATACTTTGTAAATGATTCCGACATCCTATGGGACTTATACAGAAGTTGTCTAAGGGTCTTTTCATCTTATTAATTATGTAATTCCATCACAGTTTATCACTCTCTTATTTGACTTCAACAAGTCAAGTCCTTTCTACAATCGTCAACATCCAATGTCGACCACCAAGTAATAAAACAATTTTATTACTCGGGATCGTAGAAAGGATATTCTATCAAATAGAATACAATATTCCATTAAATAGAATAAATGACAAACTTTACTTGTACCTCCGAGGCGCAAGCACTTCAGTTATATAATCATTATATAAAAGAAAGATTCAAATCTCAAACTATTCAAGATTCGAATTTTCTACTATTACATATCGTATACGTAACTGTAGAAGCCAATGGAACCAAAATTAAAGATACAAATTGGTGTTACTGGAGCATAACCCCAAGAGTATTGAAAATTAATTCGGTAACTCTCAATATCAACGAATCAAATCATATAAGATTCGATAACTCCCACTGATCAATTCCATCACAATGGAATCGTGGAAGTTTAATACTGAGTAAAAATCAAATTCATCAAATAACTTTAGAACAAATTGCCATAAATTCATGCGTTTGATTAAATCAAACATCTTCGAACAATTCAAATACTCACTATGAATTTTATAGTTTTCAACACTTGAGATATAATATTTTTGAACTATTCAAAATATTCTATCCGAGTTTCATTAGAAACACATTGACACCTCTTGAACAGTTCAAGACGTTCAACATGTTTCTATTAGAAACACGTAACGAAGTCATGACAATTCATCAACTGAGTTACGAAGCAAGAAAACTATCTGGGGCAATTTCTAATTTATTAAACTACATACATCCAATGTATCAGTTTAATAAATCGGTAGTCCAATGACAATCATCGGTTAAATTGGTGTTACTGGAGCATAACCCCAAGAGTATTGAAAATTAATTCGGTAACTCTCAATATCAACGAATCAAATCATATAAGATTCGATAACTCCCACTGATCAATTCCATCACAATGGAATCGTGGAAGTTTAATACTGAGTAAAAATCAAATTCATCAAATAACTTTAGACAAATTGCCATAAATTCATGCGTTTGATTAAATCAAACATCTTCGAACAATTCAAATACTCACTATGAATTTTATAGTTTTCAACACTTGAGATATAATATTTTTGAACTATTCAAAATATTCTATCCGAGTTTCATTAGAAACACATTGACACCTCTTGAACAGTTCAAGACGTTCAACATGTTTCTATTAGAAACACGTAACGAAGTCATGACAATTCATCAACTGAGTTACGAAGCAAGAAAACTATCTGGGGCAATTTCTAATTTATTAAACTACATACATCCAATGTATCAGTTTAATAAATCGGTAGTCCAATGACAATCATCGGTTAAATGAGATTTAATCACAACCTTAATACAATATTCATTAAATGATTAAGGATATGTGGTGTGAACTCGTATCAGACCATCCTTTACCATAAGGAACAAGCATCAAATGCTTATGTGATAAAAACTCATAAAGCACAAATCTAAGTTATTTATATTTTACCGAATATTTTTCTTAATGTTTATCTTTTCAATAATGACACTACTAGTCGCTTTAAAATATGTAATAATTATTTATACATAACAAGTAACTATCCAATAGTCACAAGTTCTGATATCAAATATCAAAACAATTATTAAACATTATTTTAAATAACTAGACGGGAGATCCGGTATCCAATAACTATAGTTATCGTATCGTGAGAATCGATATTCTCTATACACAACTATACACATCTCCTTTCTTGAGCTTTATAATTTGCGTTCAATTATTCACAACGATTGCAAAATAATTGATTAGCAAACTGTCGGACACGTGACTTCTAAAAGTCACTAAAAGTCAAGAAACATCATTAAAGATAAACAAATACTAAAGGGATTTTCTCATGCCAGTCAAGAATCTCGAGACATGAACTATTCAAGTCAATTCTTTTATGCATAAGAAACAATTCTAACTAGATTATCATATCCAAACACATATATCTATTTAGATTACCTAATCGTGACTTAGAAACTAAGTCACAAACCATCTCGATTTTCAAAGAAAATCGGAACAATAGTTCCCGATGGTTTTAACTAATCTACCAATATCTAAGTCTACTGTCTTTTTAGAACCTATTCTAGAACAACGCAACCATAAGTAAAGTCAGAAAAGCTATTCAAGTAATAAGAATGCAGTGGATTAGAAGTAAAATTCTATAAGCAATATATAATAAAGGAAAACGAAACAGAATTTTCCATAAAATTACGCATTGCATGAGTTATGGATTTTAAACTCAGCAGTGTCTCCCACTACTTTACGTAATACCGTAATCTCCAACGGACAACGGGAATTCAATAATTAAATCGAATTCCATAGTGAAAGTAGGATCCCATGAATATATTTCGACTCACAGCTTTGGCACGATCTCGCCTACGTATATTCATTAGGTAGACAACTCTTTGTCAATCACTCTCCAGTGACTCCTGGTTTCGGTCCTGACCGTTTCTCGCTGTGACAGCTTTGGCACGTTCACAGGGAGGCGTATCAAGGCTTCACTTGTCAATGACAAACTCAAGCTACCGGTGTAGTCCTGACAGCTTTGGCACGTTCAGAATTTCCATTTTCACTTGAATTTGTCTCTTATCATATAAGTTCTACCGGCGCAAATGAACTACCATCAACCATAACTGCACAGCTTTGGCACGATACAACTATAGCATCAGGAAATCATTTGCATCCGTACTGGCAAGGCGGACCAAGAAATATGTATCCAATACACGTTACTTTACAGCCATATTTAAAAGCGGGGATTTTCCTACGGAAGTTATATTCTACATCCAATGCAAAATTTTAATCTAAATCATTTTCTAAACATTTCAATTCTACTTTAGAAAGCATAACGCAATTTAATAATTAAATTTCCGTTACATATTCCATTAGCGTAGAACCGAAAAGTAAAGAAACATATCTAGATTCATAGCATGTGCGAACATTAAAATTGGATTATATATCATATATCAAGCATGAATAATGTAATGGATGAAGCATCAGACCCGCTCTGATACCATTTTTTGTTGGGGTTTTGGGGTCGGGGCACGGCGAAAGCGCGGGTTCGAGCGAAATCGTATTTTAAAACTTTTTCAAAATACCGAATAAATTATTCAATATCTAATATGAATAATTTATTCATATATTACCTAAACCAATTTATTTAATATCATATATTAACATAAATATAGTTGAAAACTCGCGAAACTTTTACGAAAATCGTTTTTCCGCAAAATTGCCTAAAATGCGTTTTTGACCGAACCGACTACCCGACACTTATGGAAACTGCCCAGGTCAGCTCCAATAGTGTCGGAGCAGTTCATGGGCTGCCCAAACAGTGACGGAATCACTGTTTTCACAGTCGTCACCCGGTTGGCTCAAAATCCACCCGGTAACGCCGTTTTTGGCCGTTTTCGCTTATTTCAAGTCGGAAACACTTTCCGACAATTGTTCCAACTCCCAAATTACATCCAAAACATTTATTTAACATCAAATACATCAATATATACACTGAAAATTCCAGATCTGAACAGTGACAGAAAATGCTAAAAATTCATGCTTAAATCCAATTTTTCACTAGGATTAATCTAATTAATCCTACACCAAAGAAGTCCCACCACACATGAACAACTCTAGAACAATTCTAGGCTATTTAGAGTGTATCAACAACTCTAGAATGACAACTTTATTGTCCAACAACAAATTGAAACCAAATTACAATAATTTAGTCCATAATATATTCACACATGCTTCAAACTTCCTAATCCATCAACCATACCACAAAGCCCCAAAATCTACAAGAAAAGCAACCCTAGAACCATTCCAAGAAATCAAGAAACAAGAAAAACTAATTTCAAGCTTGAGGGGTTTTAAAGATTACCTTTAATACTCAAAAATTCCTTAAGCTTTTCTTGGATTTCCTTGCTTTTCTCTCTTGTTTCATTAAAACCAATTTTGGGGTTTATGTTTTTGTTGTTCGGCAGCCATGGATCATCAAAGAAGATGATCAAAAAGTTTTTTAATTTATTCCTCACATGATCAACTTAGTGAATAAGAATTATGGGGTAATTTTGTCTTTTGTTAATTTAATCAAATTAAACTAATAAATAAGCTTTAAATGTTGGCCAATCAAATTGATACATTTAAGCCTAATTAAAACCATGCCATGTAATCCAATTAATAATAAACAAGTGTGATAACAATTATCACAAATGACAATTATTAAAATAAATTAAATATAAAGTTAAAGTGGTGACAAATCAAATTTGACACTTTAACCTTTCATTTAATGACAAGTGTAACTAATAATAATTAAATATTTTTCATAACAATTATGAAAAATTTAATCAATTAATTATTATTATATATATGTATTTTATTTACATTAAATAAAAAATACATATATTTAATGGCATGTGTCAAATTCTCATTTGACGAATAATTAATGTGTATCTAATCGTATTATGTATCAAATACAAATACACAATAATTATTAGCGGACAAAATCCCCTAATTGCATGTGTCATCGTTTAACCAATTAAACGATCCGAATTAACTTATTTAATCCGGTAAAGTACTATGAGTAATCCGTATTATTCATATCGAGTTGCCCAAGTTCTCAACGAGTACACTTCATATTGTGGGACTCTCTAAGTTTAGGTTTATCCGTCACGAAATCCAATTTCGTGTCCATAATCCACCCACTCATGGATTATGACGACCACGGATAAAATCTCGCTAAACTATGCAAGTCGAGGTCATAGCATACGTATAATCCCTCTGTCACAGGACATCCGTATCATACCTGGGATATAGATGAGAACGTCAAATCCGTTTGGTATAATACAGTCGACTTTTAATTTACGATCACGAAATAACACTCGGAACTGGTTTCCGATGTTATACCACGGCCATGGATTTACTAGATCGTAAACACGTGAGGATGCCTATACCCTGTACACAGGACTGACGGATCCTATCTTGATACGCACTGGATGTTATGAGCATCAGTCCACACCCAACGAACAGGCGGAGGTCTGATCATGAATAGATCGTTGACGTGACTGCCATCAAAGTATGGAGGATAACTCATACATCCCACTATGGTATCTCAAGTCGAATGACCACTATGCTCGCTCAACTCGAGAAGGTTCCTATTGACGTTGGTGTACCATCTATTAGGAAACCTTCAGTGAGTCGTTCAGTGTCTTATCAAATAAACACCTACATGTCTATACGAGTCTCCCGAGACTCATGGTTCACTGGGATAAACCATCGGACCAAGTCACGATATACGACATGTACTGGTCTCGGCGGATTTTACTAACCGACCCGTGTTAGTAAATCTTGACCAGGAACTTTATTTAAGGATATACAACTAATAGTGCGCTTCCCAATGTCAATTACAAACAACGTTGTAACTGCGCACTATATTGTAAATCCTAGGGTCTTTGTCTAATATACACGTATCACTAAATCAGATTCAGTTTCAATCTAATCGAGATTAGATCGAATAAGTGTATAAAAGACAAGGGTGCTACCAGTAAAATTGGTAATATTATGGAAAATTGAACTGTCCGTATTTATGAATCGGACATAAATACGATCCGGATTGGCACTCGGAGCACCAACCCTAACAAATGTTGGCTAAAAATCCTCTCGATATGTGTCTATTTGGTTAGTATAATCCCATAAAAGATTATTTTAGTTACTACCTAATCAAGACTGTCAGACACAGCGATACAGAGTTATTGCATACACTTTAGAATACACCAGCATGTACATTTTTATCCAGCTGATCTGATTTTATAAATAGATAATAGAATAACTGTGAAAATCAGCAGCACTGCACACATGGAGAAAAGTTCCACATAACTCAAGAAAAACCAAAAGCCATAGGTTGAGAAAACCATAATTATAATGCATTTGATGAGAATGAAGCATTAACTAAAAGAGCTTGCACAATCCCATAGTATTCAACCACTTTGTCCATCAATATTTTGATCTTGATCGATACTGATCACTCGATCACCAGATTTTTCTTTTACTTTTCTTTTTTACATCGTGGCACGACATAAATTTGAGGTCTGCAGACACATTATCTAACAAGTACATGTCAAGCTCCGGCATCACCACCAAACAACAGTTCCTTTTAGGTGGTAACAATATGTCAACATAAAAAGAAGATCAATGAACTCTCTGCTCGCACACCATGATGAAAAACATCATATGGTAAAGAATTGTTTGCATTTTTAAATATCTTGTCTCAAGACAAGACTCTTGAATATCAGTTTTACTTCCCAAATGAAACTGAGGTTTGAATAAATTAGAAGGCATAGAGTGTTGTATCGTTCATATAACTAAAGGAAAAGGGATCGACTTTTTTTTACGACAGAATTCGACTCCTAACTTCTCTTTTGACTTCTGTCAAGAGAATTTCAAGACATTCTTTTATCTGCCTAAACCCAAATGGGATTCCGGGTAATACATTAAATTCTGGATTGCTTTCTATTGTCCAGAGTCGTTCTGGTCAATTTGGATACATCCTAGAGTAGGAAATGGTCAGTAATCATTTTGATCAGGTATGGTTATTCTTTCCCTAGGTGATCATAGTTGATGTGGACAGTATCTATAACTAAAAATGTGCTTCCAATTTAAAGAGAAAATAGCTATAGAAGCATTAATATTGAATTAAAAAACTGTGCTGGGGGATAATGCAGACCGAGACACAATAATACACTGCATAAAGGAAAGTGATAGCGAGTTAAAAATTAGACAATCATTTAACGAGTTCGACTTGAAATTGTTTCCAGTTCTTATATGATAGCGAATTTTAAATAAACAAAATTACTTCATAAAGATATTGTAGTTGTAAATGAAAGCTACTTTGAATCATAATTCAGTAATTAAATAAAACATGAGAATGAAATGAGACATTTGAAGAGAAAAGATACACAAGTGGAGTTGAAAAAGAGCAAAAGATTATAAAATTAAGCTTTTAAGGAAAGAAAAGAAATATACCCTGGCTTCGCCGAAGTAGAAGCCGCAGAATCAGCTTTCGTCTAAAAAATACAAAACGAAATAAATTCAGCACCAAAAAATAATTAAAATTTAAATAAAGAAATAAAAAAATAAATAAAAATACAAGTCAGAGGGAGAGCGAGGAGGTATTAACTGCAACTGCATTAGTGATCAGCTGCCGAGTCCTCTGAGATCTTTGATTCAAGCCTAAGTTGACGCTTCCATCAGATCTGACTACTAAGAAGCACGCTTTATTTCCTGAATCAATCACGAAACGACATGCAGGAGACAAATATGTAATTCAAAACGACATGCAATCCAATTCAATTAATCAAAGAATTAGTTAAAGACAACACTGAACCTGAGAGAGATCTGCGAGTTGAGAGCTGGAGTTTCTTAGAATCGAAGCAATTGGAAGGTGATAAAGCAGTCGTCGCAGCTCCCACGACCTGGAAAATCGCGGCCATTGGATTTGACGAGAGAATTTGAAAAGTTCGTTTAAAAAATTATATTATTACAAAATGTGCGGAGAAATTGAGGCGAGTAAGGCTGTGCGCTGTCAATTGAAGCCTTTTTTTAGCAATCGGTATCACACAAAGGAGCTAACCACACGTTAACATAGTTTCTATCGCCGTTCATCTTTTAATGATGCCAACTAATCGGAAGTGGACACGTCAGAATATACAGGGGTTATTACGTCAATTCACTAGATGTTTTTTGAAATTAGCCCTTGAGCGTATGCATGGCAACGGGCCGGGCTCGGGCCGGGCTTTGCTAAGCCCGGCCCGAGCCCGGCAAAAAAAAATTTGGCACGGGCCCGAAAAAAGCCCGGCCCGGGCTTGGCCCGGGCCCGATTTCTTTATTATAAAAAATTATAAAAATAAAAAATTTATTATATAAATATATATATTTTATAATTAAAAATATTTTATTATTTATTTTAAGCCCGGATCCGATTTTTTTATTATAAAAAATTATAAATATAAGAAATTTATTATATAAATATATATATTTTATAATTAAAAATATTTTATTATTTATTTTAAGCCCGGGCCGGGCCTGGCCCGGGCTTTTTGGGTTGAGCCCGGCCCGGGCCCGGGCCCGAGTCGGGCCCCCATTTTGAAGCCCGGCCCGGGCTTTTTTCACCTCGGGCCGGGCCAAAGCCCGCCGGGCCGGGCCGGGCCTCGGGTTTTTTTGCCATGTATACTTGAGCGTAAGCTCTGACTCTGTTTCGCGGCTATGGATTATTGGTGGCCCAACTGGAACAATCCTAACCAAACGGAAAAATCGATTCGATTCCGGTTTAATATTTCATTTTTGGGAAAAAAAATAGAACTAGAATCGAACCGAATCTTAAGATTATATGGAATCGTAATCAAATCAAAATAGGTTTCGATTCGGTTCCATTTTGGAAGCGTAATCTTATAATTTCATTCGGTTCGAAACTGGAATCGTGTCCGAATCAAACCAATAAGGTGAACAAAATTGTCAATTAACTTGGAAGGTTCGTCCGTTTGCATGGAGAAATGCTAAGTGTCTATGGTGTTGAATAACATGTGTAAACTTTTTTTTTTTTTTTTTTTGGAAACGATGGAAACTCTGCCACTAAACCACCCATTCTGGGCCGCGGCGCAGGTAAAACCACCGGCTGTCCCAGACTCTTACAAGAAGTACACCTCTGGATTCGAACTCAGAACCTCAAGATGAGATCCTGTACCCTACACCACCAAGCCACACCCCTTAGGGACGTGTAAACTTTATGTTGTCAGGTCTATAAGGAGATGATTCTTTCAATGGCCTTCAATTCTACAGTTTGTTGCCAATAAATGTGTGGTTTGCCACACTTTGGGCAAATAAAATTGATAACAGAACTTCAGGGTTTGCCAATTTTAAACGAGGTTTCTTTTCTCTGATGAGGCAAATCACTGGTTGTATCTTCATATCTTGTTTTGTTACTTAATTGAAGCATGTGTATATTTGACTGAAATACTTTGGTAAATCCATTTTCAAAAAATGATACAGATTGTTCTTCTATTTTTTTTAATCAGAGTGTTCGGATCAGCTTACGTGTATCTCGACTAATCCCGAGACTTCGACTAAAGACTAATGAATGATGGTAAGAGCCTACCATCTCAGCTGTCACGCTGCTGGACTGCTGCATTGGGTAATCAACATAGTATACTTCAGCTGCGCAATATGATATGTTTGTTTCTTGAGACATTTCAAGTCGCCAAAATTTATGTACTCAGCTATGAATGAATACAAGTTGGCTAATTTTCCCATAAAGAAAATCTTCTGTTTATCAATTGGTGTTTTTATGAAATAAAAATAAGAATGTCACGACTAAATTCTATCCCGTCTCATCTCGATTATTATTTGGAATGAAGAAATCATTCCAAATTCCGATCGGTATTTTAAATTGGGACAAAAAATTATCCTGAATCTCGAACCAAATGATATGAGATTCAGATTCCCGATGGGGATTCGGGACTTTTTAAGCTAAAATTTGGGATTCGGGATAAAAAAAAATAGTCCTAAATCTCAGCTCGATTTTTTCCGATAAGATATGTCGGCCCAAATTTATACTGAAATTTTCATTCAAGTCGAAAAATCATCACAAATCCCGTATCAAATGGGATGGTATCCTGATCGAGATTCATGATTTTCCGTTAATTCTACGTATCAATGGGGTTTTGTTATAACAACATAGGGGTCATCAATGGGGTTTCGATTATTTTTGTGAAAACTGGGGTTATGCTCATTTTCCCTGAATTATTTATTATATGCATAAATAGTAAATAACTTAACACTGTAGCCACTTTGTTAACATTTGAAAAAAAAAATGAAAGTAATTGAGATGAAATTGTTTAGATAAATAGGTGGGTGGATTAGAAACGAGGAAATTCAAATAAGGTGTGTGCAATATCAGTTGTTGAGAAAATGAGAGAAACACAACTAATATTTTAGTAAGCATAATGGGATAATAATTCTAAATAGAATATAATGGTATCAAAAAATGTTGTGATTCACCGATCACTTTAGAGTGTGTTTGAGGAAAAACCGAATTGAATTTCTATTACTACCAGAATAGATTTACAAGTTTTTACAAAAACTTAAACAAAACCTCACACTCTCAAGCTCTCTACTTGGAGCTTACTACTCACACTTTGGGGTGCCTAAAACACTAAGATTAGGCTTCAATTTATAGGGCAAAAACGTGTGCTACAGTGCACACGTTTTTGCTAACTCAAAACCCTAAAAACATGGCATTCGCCACCTAAAGTTGTTTTGTTTGATTGCTCCATTTTCAAAACCATCGAAAGTGGTTTGTTCACTTGTTGTGCTTGCAGCTGGAAACCATGGCAGGAAGCTTCTATGTGCATGCAGTAGCTGTACTCTACAATTCTCCCCCTCCAGATGCATCTGAAATAATCGTCATCTGACAGCTATCCTGTCTATGTCTCTGCACAGCTCTAGCTTGTCCTGATTACCATTCCTTTGTTGGCATGTCGGCTGTCTCTATGCACAACACTCTTTCACTGCATCTCTGTACAATATTCTTTTGTTATGTCTCTGCATAGTACAATCCACTGCGTCTCTGCACAGTAATATTCTATTGTGTCTCTGCACAGTTCTGCTGCCATGTTTCTTCACCCATTTGTTCTTCAGTGTCTTATTGCCTTGTGAGAAACTCTCTGGCTCCTCCTCATCAGTAAGCAGAATATATTCGGATCCCGGATATCTGGTTGATAGAATCATGCCTCCCTCAGATCTTCTTGTCTGAGGTCCACTGGTTTCAGGAGGTCTATCATCATCCATCTCTGTGAATGATCTTGTAGCTTCTAATGGAGTGGGTTGCGGCTCCCCCTGCTCAACACTCTCTTCTGTAATCTCCGATGGAACAGGCTGTGTCTCCCCCTACTCAACATCCTCATTTGCCTCCTCTGGTTCTGCTTCTGGAATTTCCTCGTGCACCATATCAGTGGCCAATCGTGCTGGTACTGGGTCTGGATTTCTGTTGGCACTGGAATTGGAAGACATTCTGGGCATTTCAATGTCTTCAATTGTTCGGTCTTCAAGAAACTCTACTTCATGGCTTCTGATGACCATCTTCACCTTCAGATCTCATAGTCTGTATCCAAATTATTCATCTCCATGGCCTAGGAATATACATGGAGTTGTCATTGCATTGAGCTTCTGCCTGAGCTCATTGGATACATATACAACGGCTAAACAACTGAATACTCTAGGGTGAGTGTATGAGGGATTCTTACCAGACCACACTTTCTCCGGAATCTCCATGTTCAACAGTTCAGATGGTGATCTGTTGATCAGGTAACAGGCAGCACGAACAGCTTCTCCCCAGAATGGCTTTGGCAGCTTAGCCATACTGATCATTCCTCTGACTTTCTCCATAATGGTGCGGTTCATTCTCGCAGCGACACCATTATATTGTGGTGTGTATGGAACAGTTCTCTCATGTCGAATCCCGTGTCTCCAGCAGTAGGCTTCGAACTCTCTGGAACTGTACTTGCCTCCATCGTCTGTGCGAAGGCACTTCAGCTTCTTCCCTGTTTCATGCTCTATCATGGCGTGTAACAGCTTGAATTGATCTAGGACCTGATCCTTCGTCTTGAGGAAATACACCCAGATTTTCCGAGAAGCATCATCAATGAAACTCAGAAAATACTTGTTACCGCCCAATGAATCAACCTCCAAGGGACCACAGACATCAGAGTGCACCAGACTGAGCAACTCTGATATTCTCTCTGAAGAGAAATCAAATGAGACTCTGTGTTGCTTACCAATCGGGTAGTAGTTGCAAGGACCTCGTGCAGCATCCTTGGTAAGCTCCTTCTTGTTCAGGGTAGACAACCATCTCCCACTCATGTGTCCGAGTCTCCGATTCCACAGATTTTGATAAGCCTATTTTTCAACTACATTGAGGCTGTTTGCACAAATCTTCACATGAGTCTTGTATAGTGTGCCGCAAGCATGTCCTCGGGCGACAACCATGACACATTTTGTCATTCTCCATGTGTCATTTATGAAGTGATTGTCATAGTCATGTTTGTCAATAGTTATCCCCGAGAGTACATTCAGCCGAAGTCCTGGAACATGTAGGACATCCTTCAAGGTCAATGTACACCCGACATTTATCTGCAACTGAATATCACCCATTCCTACTATCCCAGAGGAACTGATATTTCCCATCTTCACTGCTCCAAAGTCTCATGCTTTGTATGTTGTGAAGAAATCCTCGTGAGGAGTGACCTGGTAGGATGCTGCAGTATCTACCACCCACTCAACATCTTGGGTTGCGTTGTGAAGGCATGTCTCTTTCTGCATGGAGCATATTGCTACATCTGCTTGGACAACGATCAGTGTCTCTCCTTCGTCATTCTTCGGCTGGTGATTGCCTTCTCTCTGCCTCGTTGCAGTTTTCGGCAATTCTTCTTTAGGTGGCCTACAATGCCACAATTGTAGCACTTATAGGTAGGCTTCTTTCCATCTGAGGATCTACCCCTGGTTGTGCTTCTGCCTCTCTCTCCGTCTCTTCCTTGATGTCTTCCTCGAGTCTCTGTGACGAAGGCTTCTGTCTGTTCTGAGCCAACATCTTTTCTCCTGGACTCCTCATTCGACAGGGCATCTTTTGCCATAGGCATGGTAACTTTATCTCCTGGAGCGGAATTGCTGAGAGTAACCACCAATGTCTCCCAGCTATCAGGAAGGGAACTGAGTAGTAAGAGGGCTTGTACTTCATCTCCCAGCTGCATGTCTACTGCAGACAACTAGTTCACCAGGCTCTGGAACTCGTTGGTGTGTTCCGCAACGGAAGTTCCACTCCGTAGCTTCAGGTTCACCAAACGCCTCATTAACATGGCTTTATTCCGAGCTGTCTTGGCCTGGAACATGTCTTCCAATTTCCTCCATATTTCATAAGCATCTGAATCCTGTGTTACGTGGTGGAAGACACTGTGACCGATCCACTGCCTAATCTGACCCAAAGTTCTGTTGTTGAGTTTATTCCAGTCATACTCCTTAACAGACTCTGGTTTCACTCCCTTCAACTCGATGATATCAAACAAATCTTTGCAATGCAAGAAATCTATCATCCGAGGTCTCCAGAGAGAGTAATTAGTTGCAGCCAGTTTAATTATTGCACCAGAATGAGAATCTTCCATTTCCATTTTAAGTTTTAATGTTTAAAATAAAAATAGGTCAAAATCGGGGTTGAATTTCACAAATCGGAGGTCACGTTGCGTCCGGAACGGTCGAAAATGGTGGAATAGACATTTTGTTGGTCTAAATCCGACATAGGGGCTGATTTGTAAAATCCTAAAAATTATGGGGCAAAACTATAAATTTCAAAACTTCAGGGGGCTAAATGAAATTTACCAGGCGCTGATGTGGCAGTGTGGGACCGGCTTGCTGATGTGGCAGACACGTGGCGCTGATGTGGCAGTCCATTGCTGACGTGGCTGATGATGTATCACTGACGTGGCGGACACATGGCGCTGACATGGCAGACTCATTGCTGACGTGGCGCTGACGTGGTGGATGATGTGGCGCTGACGTGGCGGACACATGGTGCTGACGTGGCAAACTCCTGGCTGATGTGGCGCTGACGTGGTGGATGACATGGCACTGACTGTGCGCTGACGTGTGCTGACTGGGGCTGACGTGGCGGCCACGCGTATCGTCTTCTACCTCTGGAGCGCGTGTGGCGCGTGGGAGCGCGTGAAGCAGCCTCTGGTCGGCCCGTGCGGGATATGCGGCTCACCCTGACGTCGGTTTGATCGCCGAAAAATACCACCGTGCTCGTCTCGACGTGAACTAGCTGATGGTATGCTCAAAGTTGATTTTTGACAACTTTGCCGGAACCCGAATTTTCCGAACCGAGCTCCGTTCTTCGATTTTTCGACCCCAAAGAAGAACCAAAGCTACTGATACCACTTGTTGTGATTCACCGATCACTTTAGAGTGTGTTTGAGGAAAAACCGAATTGAATTTCTATTACTACAAGAATAGATTTACAAGTTTTTACAAAAACTTAAACAAAACCTCACACTCTCAAGCTCTCTACTTGGAGCTTACTACTCACACTTTGGGGTGCCTAAAACACTAAGATTAGGCTTCAATTTATAGGGCAAAAACGTGTGCTACAGTGCACACATTTTTGCCAACTCAAAACCCTAAAAATATGGCATTCACCACCTAAAGTTGTTTTGTTTGATTGCTCCATTTTCAAAACCACCGAAAGTGGTTTGTTCACTTGTTGTGCTTGCAGCTGGAAACCATGGCAGGAAGCTTCTGTGTGCATGCAGTAGCTGTACTCTACAAAATATTCATGTAGTTAATCTCATCTAATTAGAAAAAAAATATTATTTGATTCGGTTATACATAAATTGTAAATAAACCTAACTATATTGTTTTCTAAAGGTTTCTGATTATTACCTGACAGAGCAGGCTGAATTAAGCGTGACAATTTGGTTTAGGATTCGTTTTTTCGTTCGATTCAATTCGCTTTAAAGCAAATACGGGTTTGAAAAAATGGATTCGTTTAATAAATGGGTCGATTCGATTCGATTCGTTTATTAAACGAATCAAATACGAATTTTAGCTCATTGATTTGTTTAGAATTCGTTTTATTATTTTCTTTTACTAGTTATTGTTATTTTTCAATTAAGATTCGGAAAATTATTGCTAATTACCATAGAAAAATAATATTGTCGATATTTTGTGAGGTATTTTTAGTAAATATTTAATTACATGTTTCATAAGTATATATTTATAGAAAAATTAATCTAAATAAATTATGGTAAATTATGTTATTGAGTAAATCATAACTAAACGAATATTCGTATTCGATTTGTTTAATAAACTAAACGAATAGTCGTATTGGAATCCTTTAATAAACGAATCGAATATGAATTCTAATATTATGATTCGTTTAATAAACGAAACGAATACGAATCCATCATATTTTGATTCGATTCGTTGATTCATTTTGCAATAGACAGAATGCCATTGAGAATGAAAGATGAAGCAAGAAAAGGGCCAAGTTCTGCGACAGCTTGAAAATCATAAGCCAGCTTGAAAATCCCAGTTGCCGTTAGAAGGAAAGAAGACAATATCTTACCAGTAACAATGGCAAGCTGGCATCTGCCAGAGCTTCTTCAAACAGTCAGAACTCACTGGCTCAAGCTTTAGCTCGGATCCAATGGTTTGCAACATGAGTTGATGGGACATCATTTTATGTCTTAACTTCATAGGACTCCATGTTCACCAGTTCTCTCTCTCCCTCTCAGACAGCTTGTTTCGTTTTAAATTATTAAAATAAACTATTAATTTTAATATTGAATCATAAATCAAATTTAAAAATATCTTAATACCCATTTGGCCAAAATTACCTTAAAGTGTGAACTTTTGCATTTATCTCATTTTAGTCTAAAAGTGCCAATTATATAATTTAACTGTTTCCAAAACACTATCAAAATGATTAGTATACATCTTATATATTTAATTATATCCATGGAATGAAAAGCCTCAATTTTAGGATTAGGAATAAACCCTAAATTATTCAATTAATCAAATTAACCAAATAACACTAAAATCAACTTACATTCAAGCTTTAATCTAAACTTTCCAACATTCCAAGTGTCTCATAACAATCAAAAACACACAAGAATAACTCTAGGTTTTCATAAAGTAGCATAAAAACTCTAGAATGACAACTAGCAATTCTTTAACAAAATCAAACCATAATAATATTTATTAAGCTTTAATTTTCACTACACATGCAATCTTTCTTTCCAACAAGCCTCTAACAAATAGAACCTATATTCAAGAAAGGGAAAACTAAAAATACATCTCAAGTATTCATAATAAGCTAAGGGAAATAATTTCCTAACATAAGAATTAAGGAAACTTACCTTAAATTCCAATTCTTCAAGCTTTAGCTATATGATTTTTTCTTCACAATTCTTTCTCTTTCAAGAGGTTTACTATTTAGGCTTTTGGTTTCATTGAAGAAGAAAATGAAAAACCCCCACTTATATAGTGTAGTGGCCGAAAATATGGGTATTACATAAGGGAAAATTAATTTTTATTTTCAAAAATAAAAAATACATAATCTCACTAATACCATAGGAAAAGTCACATGTCTCCATTTAATGCACAACACATGTCATAATCAAAATGACATACATTTATATATCTAAAATACATTCAATTAATAAATTAATTTTTTAATCAATTAATTCATTTAATTAAATGTATAATGTATTTCTACATTTACAATAAATGATAAAGTACATCCATGGATTATATATGTTTCAAATTCACTTGATAATTAATTAATGTGCATCTAATCAAAATTATGCATCTAATACGTATACACATTAATTTAGAAATTATCAAAAAATCGCATGTGTAATTTACGTTTAACCATTAAACGATTGTCGAATAATCAATATTATTTGTTATAAGTTGCTCTAGTGTTCTACGATTATTTTCAATTATGTGAGACTCTGAGTTCATGTATATCCGTCAGGAAATCCAATTCCGTGTCCATAATTCACCCACTCATAAAATTATGACGACCACAGATACTCTCGCTGAACCATACAAGTTGAGATCTTTGTATACGTATAATCATTCCATCATAGGTATTCAGATAAATACCAGATAATCGCAATCTCAAAACAATACCAAAATGATTAGTATACATCTTATATACTTAATTATATTCATGGAATGAAAAGCCTCAATTTTAGTATTAGGAATAAACCCTAAATAATTCAATTAATCAAATTAACCAAATAACACTAAAATCAACTTACATTCAAGCTTTAATCTAAACTTTCCAACATTCCAAGTGTCTCATAACAATAAAAAAAAACACACAAGAATAACTCTAGGTTTTCATAAAGTGGCATAAAAACTCTAGAATGACAACTAGTAATTCTTTAACAAAATCAAACCATAATAATATTTATTAAGCTTTAATTTTCACTACACATGCAATCTTTCTTTCCAACAAGCCTCTAACAAATAGAACCTATATTCAAGAAAGGGAAAACTAAAAATACATCTCAAGTATTCATAATAAGCTAAGGGAAATAATTTCCTAACATAAGAATTAAGGAAACTTACCTTAAATTCCAATTCTTCAAGCTTTAGCTATATGATTTTTTCTTCACAATTCTTTCTCTTTCAAGGGGTTTACTATTTAGGCTTTTGGTTTCATTGAAGAAGAAAATGAAAAACCCCCACTTATATAGTGTAGTGGCCGAAAATATGGGTATTACATAAGGGAAAATTAATTTTTATTTTCAAAAATAAAAAATACATAATCTCACTAATACCATAGGAAAAGTCACATGTCTCCATTTAATGCACAACACATGTCATAATCAAAATGACATACATTTATATATCTAAAATACAATCAATTAATAAATTAATTTTTTAATCAATTAATTCATTTAATTAAATGTATAATGTATTTCTACATTTACAATAAATGATAAAGTACATCCATGGATTATATATGTTTCAAATTCACTTGATAATTAATTAATATGCATCTAATCAAAATTATGCATCTAATACGTATACACATTAATTTAGAAATTATCAAAAAATCGCATGTGTAATTTACGTTTAACCATTAAACGATTGTCGAATAATCAATATTATTTGTTATAAGTTGCTCTAGTGTTCTACGATTATTTTCAATTATGTGAGACTCTGAGTTCATGTATATCCGTCAGGAAATCCAATTCCGTGTCCATAATTCACCCACTCATAAAATTATGACGACCACAAATACTCTCGCTGAACCATACAAGTTGAGATCTTTGTATACGTATAATCATTCCATCATAGGTATTCAAATAAATACCAGATAATCGCAATCTCAAAACAATACCAAAATGATTAGTATACATCTTATATACTTAATTATATTCATGGAATGAAAAGCCTCAATTTTAGTATTAGGAATAAACCCTAAATAATTCAATTAATCAAATTAACCAAATAACACTAAAATCAACTTACATTCAAGCTTTAATCTAAACTTTCCAACATTCCAAGTGTCTCATAACAATAAAAAAAAACACACAAGAATAACTCTAGGTTTTCATAAAGTGGCATAAAAACTCTAGAATGACAACTAGCAATTCTTTAACAAAATCAAACCATAATAATATTTATTAAGCTTTAATTTTCATTACACATGCAATCTTCCTTTCCAACAAGCCTCTAACAAATAGAACCCATATTCAAGAAAGGGAAAACTAAAAATACATCCCAAGTATTCATAATAAGCTAAGGGAAATAATTTCCTAACATAAGAATTAAGGAAACTTACCTTAAATTCCAATTCTTCAAGCTTTAGCTATATGATTTTTTCTTCACAATTCTTTCTCTTTCAAGGGGTTTACTATTTAGGCTTTTGGTTTCATTGGAGAAGAAAATGAAAAACCCCCACTTATATAGTGTAGTGGCCGAAAATATGGGTATTACATAAGGGAAAATTAATTTTTATTTTCAAAATAATTTTCAAAAATAAAAAATACATAATCTCACTAATACCATAGGAAAAGTCACATGTATCCATTTAATGCACAACACATGTCATAATCAAAATGACATACATTTATATATCTAAAATACATTCAATTAATGAATTAATTGATAAATTAATTTTTTAATCAATTAATTCATTTAATTAAATTTATAATGTATTTCTACATTTACAATAAATGATAAAGTACATCCATGGATTATATATGTTTCAAATTCACTTGATAATTAATTAATGTGCATCTAATCAAAATTATGCATCTAATACGTATACACATTAATTTAGAAATTATCAAAAAATCGCATGTGTAATTTACGTTTAACCATTAAACGATTGTCGAATAATCAATATTATTTGTTATAAGTTGCTCTAGTGTTCTACGATTATTTTCAATTATGTGAGACTCTGAGTTCATGTATATCCGTCAGGAAATCCAATTCCGTGTCCATAATTCACCCACTCATAAAATTATGACGACCACAAATACTCTCGCTGAACCATACAAGTTGAGATCTTTGTATACGTATAATCATTCCATCATAGGTATTCAAATAAATACCAGATAATCGCAATCTCAAAACAATACCAAAATGATTAGTATACATCTTATATACTTAATTATATTCATGGAATGAAAAGCCTCAATTTTAGTATTAGGAATAAACCCTAAATAATTCAATTAATCAAATTAACCAAATAACACTAAAATCAACTTACATTCAAGCTTTAATCTAAACTTTCCAACATTCCAAGTGTCTCATAACAATAAAAAAAAACACACAAGAATAACTCTAGGTTTTCATAAAGTGGCATAAAAACTCTAGAATGACAACTAGCAATTCTTTAATAAAATCAAACCATAATAATATTTATTAAGCTTTAATTTTCACTACACATGCAATCTTCCTTTCCAACAAGCCTCTAACAAATAGAACCCATATTCAAGAAAGGGAAAACTAAAAATACATCCCAAGTATTCATAATAAGCTAAGGGAAATAATTTCCTAACATAAGAATTAAGGAAACTTACCTTAAATTCCAATTCTTCAAGCTTTAGCTATATGATTTTTTCTTCACAATTCTTTCTCTTTCAGGGTTTACTATTTAGGCTTTTGGTTTCATTGAAGAAGAAAATGAAAAACCCCCACTTATATAGTGTAGTGGCCGAAAATATGGGTATTACATAAGAGAAAATTAATTTTTATTTTCAAAATAATTTTCAAAAATAAAAAATACATAATCCCACTAATACCATAGGAAAAGTCACATGTCTCCATTTAATGCACAACACATGTCATAATCAAAATGACATACATTTATATATCTAAAATACATTCAATTAATAAATTAATTTTTTAATCAATTAATTCATTTAATTAAATGTATAATGTATTTCTACATTTACAATAAATGATAAAGTACATCCATGGATTATATGTGTTTCAAATTCACTTGATAATTAATTAATGTGCATCTAATCAAAATTATGCATCTAATACATATACACATTAATTTAGAAATTATCAAAAAATCGCATGTGTAATTTACGTTTAACCATTAAACGATTGTCGAATAATCAATATTATTTGTTATAAGTTGCTCTAGTGTTCTACGATTATTTTCAATTATGTGAGACTCTCTAAATTCAGGTATATCCGTCAGGAAATCCAATTCCGTGTCCATAATTCACCCACACATAAAATTATGACGACCACAGATACTCTCGCTGAACCATACAAGTTGAGATCTTTGTATACGTATAACCCTTCCATCACAGGTATTCAGATAAATACCAGATAATCGCAATCTCAAAACACTACCAAAATGATTAGTATACATCTTATATACTTAATTATATCCATGGAATGAAAAGCCTCAATTTTAGTATTAGGAATAAACCCTAAATTATTCAATTAATCAAATTAACCAAATAACACTAAAATCAACTTACATTCAAGCTTTAATCTAAACTTTCCAACATTCCAAGTGTCTCATAACAATCAAAAACACACAAGAATAACTCTAAGTTTTCATAAAGTAGCATAAAAACTCTAGAATGACAACTATCAATTCTTTAACAAAATCAAACCATAATAATATTTATTAAGCTTTAATTTTCACTACACATGCAATCTTTCTTTCCAACAAGCCTCTAACAAATAGAACCCATATTCAAGAAAGGGAAAACTAAAAATACATCTCAAGTATTCATAATAAACTAAGGGAAATAATTTCCTAACATAAGAATTAAGGAAACTTACCTTAAATTCCAATTCTTCAAGCTTTAGCTATATGATTTTTTCTTCACAATTCTTTCTCTTTCAGGGTTTACTATTTAGGCTTTTGGTTTCATTGAAGAAGAAAATGAAAAACCCCCACTTATATAGTGTAGTGGCCGAAAATATGGGTATTACATAAGAGAAAATTAATTTTTATTTTCAAAATAATTTTCAAAAATAAAAAATACATAATCCCACTAATACCATAGGAAAAGTCACATGTCTCCATTTAATGCACAACACATGTCATAATCAAAATGACATACATTTATTTATGTAAAATACATTCAATTAATAAATTAATTTTTTAATCAATTAATTCATTTAATTAAATATATAACGTATTTCTACATTTACAATAAATGATAAAGTACATCCATGGATTATATGTGTTTCAAATTCATTTGATAATTAATTAATGTGTATCTAATCAAAATTATGCATCTAATACATATACACAATAATTTAGAAATTATCAAAAAATCGCATGTGTAATTTACGTTTAACCATTAAACAATTGTCGAATAATCAATATTATTTGTTATAAGTTGCTCTAGTGTTCTACGATTATTTTCAATTATGTGACTCTCTAAGTTCAGGTATATCCGTAAGGAAATCCAATTCTGTGTCCATAATTCACCCACTCATAAAATTATGACGACCACAGATACTCTCGTTGAACCATACAAGTTGAGATCTTTGTATACGTATAATCCTTCCATCATAGGTATTCAGATAAATACCGGATAATCACAATCTCAAAACACTACCAAAATGATTAGTATACATCTTATATACTTAATTATATCTATGGAATGAAAAGCCTCAATTTTAGTATTAGGAATAAACCCTAAATTATTCAATTAATCAAATTAACCAAATAACACTAAAATCAACTTACATTCAAGCTTTAATCTAAACTTTCCAACATTCCAAGTGTCTCATGACAATAAAAAACACACAAGAATAACTCTAGGTTTTCATAAAGTGGCATAAAAACTCTAGAATGACAACTCGTAATTCTTTAACAAAACCAAACCATAATAATATTTATTAAGCTTTAATTTTCACTACACATGCAATCTTTCTTTCCAACAAGCCTCTAACAAATAGAACCCATATTCAAGAAAGGGAAAACTAAAAATACATCTCAAGTATTCATAATAAACTAAGGGAAATAATTTCCTAACATAAGAATTAAGGAAACTTACCTTAAATTCCAATTCTTCAAGCTTTAGCTATATGATTTTTTCTTCACAATTCTTTCTCTTTCCAAGGGTTTACTATTTAGGCTTTTGGTTTCATTGAAGAAGAAAATGAAAAACCCCCACTTATATAGTGTAGTGGCCGAAAATATGGGTATTACATAAGGGAAAATTAATTTTTATTTTCAAAAATAAAAAATTCATAACCTCACTAATACCATAGGAAAAGTAACATGTCTCCATTTAATGCACAACACATGTCATAATCAAAATGACATACATTTATATATGTAAAATACATTCAATTAATAAATTAATTTTTTAATCAATTAATTCATTTAATTAAATATATAACATATTTCTACATTTACAATAAATGATAAAGTACATCCATGGATTATATGTGTTTCAAATTCATTTGATAATTAATTAATGTGTATCTAATCAAAATTATGCATCTAATACATATACACATTAATTTAGAAATTATCAAAAAATCGCATGTGTAATTTACGTTTAACCATTAAACGATTGTCGAATAATCAATATTATTTGTTATAAGCTGCTCTAGTGTTCTACGATTATTTTCAATTATGTGAGACTCTCTAAGTTCAGGTATATCCGTCAGGAAATCCAATTCTGTATCCATAATTCACCCACTCATAAAATTATGACGACCACAGATACTCTCTCTGAACCATACAAGTTGAGATCTTTGTATACGCATATTCATTTCATCATAGGTATTCAGATAAATACCAAATACATAGATATAATCGTCAAATCTCATGAGGTATAATATCGTCGACGTATAAATCTACGATTTCTCAATAACACTCAGAACTTATTTTCGAGTGTACTATGGCCATGGATTTGACGAATCGCAATCTCATGAAGTGGACACCTAAATCCTGTACGCAGGACTGTCGAATCCTCTCTAAATATATCACTAGATATCATGAGCATCAGTCAACACTCAATGAACAGACGGAGGTCTAACCTAAAAAGGTCGAAGACGTGACTGCCATCAAAGTGTGGAGGATAACTCATAAATCAATTGTGGTCTCTCAAGTCTAAGGACCATTATGCTACTCAACTCAAGAAGATTCATATTGACAGAAGTGTACCATATATTAGGAATCTTCCGTTAGTCGTTCAGTGTTCATCCGCTATGAACACCTACATGTTTATACGACTCTTCCCAGAGTCGTGGCTAACTAAGATAAACCACCGGAATCCAATATTTCAATATATAACATGTACCGATCTCCCGGGTTTACTTACCGACCAAGAATGTAAACCTTCACCAGAAACAGTTCGGGAATTATATTGTTATAACATTTCTTAATGTCAATTTCGACGCTTTTTGAAATTACGTTATAACTTAATCATTCCTAAATCTTGTACTTATTTACCATTTATAAAAAAAATATATCGATGAAACTGCATATTTCATTCATAACAAAATATTATTCATACATATATTTACATGAAAATATATGAGAAATTGGCATGCCGAGTATCAATTCCAATAATATATGATATATATAAACTCTAGTCGTTTGTCATTGCAGATCAGAAAATGGTGTGTTCGTGCATCTGATTACAAATTTAACTCATATAATCACTAATTAGCAGGGTCGGCCCTAGTCCAGTGCCACAATGACTACTGTCTAGGGCCCAAACACACCATTTTCTGATCTACAATGACAAACGACTAGAGTTTATATATATCATATATTGTTGGAATTGATACTCGGCATGCCAATTTCTCATATTTTCATGAGAAAAAATAATAAAACCCAAATAAATAGATATAAAAAAAACAGGAGCCCAAATTCCGGAGGAGGAATCGACCCAAGGTTGACAACAAATCAAAGGGGCCCAGGTTTTATGCACATATTTATACCCTCTTCGGTTCCAGCAACGTTGTAAAAAAAAGTCTTATTAACATGGACCACTCTCTCGGTCCTATAAACCTTAAATGCCAACCTTTTTCCTAATTCACATACTCACCCCCGCCCCTTTGTTCCCCAATCCCCACTAACTTCCAACCTTTTCCCAATTCCCCATCCCCTTTGTTCATCAATCCCCACCCAGGAAGAAACAGCACATCAGGAAGAAACATCACAACAGCCACTGCCAGACAAGAAACAGCACAGCAGGAAGAGGTCCATCTCCTCCTTATTCTCAACGTGACAGCACAACACCATTTATTTGGGTTATTGGGTATTGGAATTTGACTACAAGTGCATTCACTCACCACCAACTCTTTTGAGTTTTGAGGTAACTAATTTTTAAAATTTGAATTATCAATTCATAATTTAATATAAAACTTTGCAAGTGACATAGAAATATAATTATATGATAATTGATGTATAGAATTGTTGTTGTGGATGAATTGAATTCTTGATTAATTGAATTATTTGATTTCATTTCAAACCCAATATTTAGGTTCAATTTTATCAATTTGTATATGTTAGACTATGTGTTAGTGTTTTTATAATATATAATATATGTTGGAATGATAATTTTGATCGGAAATTTTTGTTATATCATGTGTAGGTAATTTTTGCAAATAAATTATCGAAGTCATGTCTTTTAGGAAACAACTCTCTGGTAATATGAAAAGGAAAAAAAAAACAAAGGATAATGAAATTACTGAAAGTTTAAGAGGATCTAAGTAAAAGAAGCCAAAAATTTTTTCTGTCATTCTTGATTGTACTCCCGATGCAAGTCATGTGGAACAGATGACTTTAATTTTGAGATGTGTTGACTTGTCAAGTAGGTCAATACATATAAGTGAGTATTTCATGGAGTTTCTAAGTGTGGAAAATACACCAGGACAAAGACTTTTTAATGAGTTGCAAGATGTCCTAAAGTCTCTTGATCTTGATATTGATAATGTGAGGGGACAAGTTTATGATAATGGATCTAACATGAAAGGGATGTTGGACAATTATGACCCATAACATCACTATTTTGTAAAGGACATGGTATTCTTGTACAAAATTAACTATGTGACTAGGGGTGTTCACGGGTCGGGTTGGGTCGGATTTTTTGAAATTTTGTGAGACCCGATCGGGTCGGGTCACGGGAAATTCGGGTCGCGGGTCGGGTCACGCGAAGGTGGAACCCGATCGAGTTCAGGTCGGGTCGGGTCGGGTCATTACAAAAATAATTTTTTAATGAATTAATTATTTTAAAATATAAATATTAGTTATTTTATGTCCCAAAAAGAATATGGATAAAAGGGTATTTACATTAACCAACTCATGGTAAATATGACTTGAAGAAGTAAAAATCAAAACAAAGTACAAAAATTGCAAATTGGGTGAACAAAAACATCAGACTAAATTGGATAAAAAGATAATATGTATAAAATTTAAGCCTATAGGTACCAACCACATGATCCAAAACACTCTTAAAAAAATATAACAATAGTACATCAATCAATTTCAATCTAACAATAGTAACAAACATAGTAGTAATCTGCCAATAATCCACAGCTCAATAAGACACATTAATTGAAAGTCTATTAGTTTAATATATAACTTCGAACAGCAAGACCTGAGACCTCTGAAAGATTGTAACTCAAAGACAGCTTGAGCAATGGCACAATGACCTTAGTTTTCTCAGCATGGAGCTCTACATAAAGCAAATATTAGTTATTGTGTGTCTAAAAAATTATCATTTAATACCACAAAATAATAAACAAATGACTAATAGTTAAAAATTTTAAAAAAAAAATTAGAAAAATTAGAAAAATATTATAAATTCGGGTCGGGTCGGGTTTTAGTGTCGAACCCGATGTCCAACCCGAAAATTTCGGGTCGGGTCAGGTCGGGTCAAAATTTTTTATTTTCTTTTATTAACCCGCGCAGGTCGGGTCGGGTCACGTCGGGTCGCGGGTTGACCCGACCCTATGAACACCCATATATGTGACAAATGAAATTGCTCTTTTATCATTTGTAATTGGATTACCTGGATATAGAAATGATAAAAGTCTTTATGATTAGTTCCGAATTAATAAGATATGAGAGAATATTAATCCACGAAAGGTTTAATCATTAAATACCCCTAATCGTAGTATTATCGAGACTGAACATCGATAATGCGGAATAAACTAGTATTACACTTGTGCGCGTTATGGAAGCTTAACGTCATAGTTCTCATATATTTAAGTATTTGATACTTATGCAAGTGTGATATGAGGTTCTGTTAGCCGTTGGACCGGGAACAACTTTGCTCTGGATAGACCCATCGGAATCCCATTGGTAGTATGACTACGTGTATATGAGAATCTGAATCAGGGTAGGTGTATTTGGTCTTAACCTGAGACTTGCATCGCTAATACTTGCGACAATCATTATACTTTGGTTTTGGTTTTCTCGAGCTTTAACAGGTTCTGTGTACGCCTCTTCTGGGTTTACTGAGAATCGTAGTGTATTGGGTGTGATGTCAAGATGGAAGTATCACTTCAGTCATAAGGAGATGATGATCACGCAGGGATACATAACTGGTACTCTTAAATGTTGCAGCTATCGGGATAGTATGACTAGGTCATGATTATCTGATTACAGAGACTAGTTGCTAGTGATCCGATATATGCTTCGTACGGGGCAGACACAATTCCAGCCCCAGGCCTAGCATGTGACATCCAATACTGGATCGTAATACGCAATACATTGTATACTACGCCTGATAAATATTACATATTCTTCGTTGAATATTTCTGGAGAATTGGGTAGGCACAGTGATTTGCTAGAAGCGAACCATGTCTTGTAAATCGGTAAGAACGTGGTACGGGATACACACGTGTTCGGATAGTCCGACAACCGGATTTACTGCCAATATATCCATGGATCTCTTGGGTCGCTTCCCAAATATTCATCGATGAGATTTGACTCGAACAGAGAATTAATATGAGATTAATTATGAGAGAGAAAATTAATCTGGGATTAATTACAGAAATAATTAATCTGAGATTAATTAATAGAGAGAAAATTAATCTGGGATTAATTACGTCATGAATTAATTTGAGATTAATTCGTGAAGAAGAGAGAACGTGATTAATTTGAAATTAATCGGTAAAATAAATTTAATAGTTAAATTGAATTTTTCTATTTAATTTATTTATTTGGGCTAAAATAATATATTGGATATATTAATTGAAATTGGATTTCAATACGGAATTAAAATTGGATTTTAATTCAAGCGAACGAATTATTTTGGAATTAATTCGTAAGCGACTTTCGTAATAATTTTGCGAGGCATTATTATTTAATTAAATTGAATTTAATTACGTCGCGATGGAAAATTCGTTTAGTCGGATTAAACGAACTGGGTCCAAAGTGTGTTGTGTAAAGTCAACTTGAATTTAGAATTCAAATTTGGATGAGACCCACATCACTTACATCACATGTCACATTTTGGTGATGGAAGTGGTTGGCAACTTTAATTGTTGGGCATTAATTACACATCACACATTATTTAAAGTGTAGTTTTGGAAACAAAATGTGACTATTCATCTTCTCCCAAAAATTCTCTCCTTGGCCGAAAGTTTGCTTCCTTAAAGGGCAAAATTTTCTTTCAATTTTGTTCTTGCTAGCACACAAGGAGTCAAGTGAAGGTGATAGGGAAACTCACCATCGAGTTTAGAACTCAACGAACAAGCTTGGAGCTTCTACATCCATGAATTTTTGAAATCTCAACCGATCAATGTAAGTAATTTCCGCAACTTATCTTTGATTTATTCGCACACAAATCATCTTAGTGATCTTGTGGCATGTTTAGGACATTAACAAGGGAAACACCAAGATGTTCAGAAAATATTTCTAGAGATAAATCCTAGAGCCTTTTATATGCCATGCGGTTCTCATTGTCTTAATTTAGTAGTTTGTGATATGGCAAGTTCATGTGTTAAAGCAAAATCTTTTTTTGGAGCATGCCAATGCATATATACAGTGTTTTCCAACTCTACAAAGCTTTAGGAATATTTTGCTTGAACATATTGATGGGTTAACTTTGAAGTCATTGTCAACTACTCGATGGGAAAGTCACATTGAAAGTGTTAAAGCAATTAAATCTCAAGTAGCCTAGGTTAGAAATGCTTTGTTTACGTTGGTGGAAATTACTGAGAATCCCCAATTGAGTAGGGATGCATGATGTTTAGCATCAGGAGAACTTTCCAGTTTTGATTTTGTATTAAGTTTGGTTATTTGGTATGACATTTTGTTGAAGATTAACATGGTGAGCAAAAAATTACAATATGAAGACATGCGTCTTGATGTTGCTGTAAAGGCACTGGAAGCACTTGTTATCTTTTTTGAAAACTACAGAGAAATTGGTTTTGCTTCTGCCATGCGTGATGCTAAAGAAATTGCACTTGATTCGGAAATTGAACCTGTTTTTCAAACTAAACGTCATAGACCTAGAAAAAGACATCATGATGAAGTTGATGGTAATGAGAGGGAACAACAGTCTGTTGAAGAATCATTTAGAATAGATTATTTTCTTGTTATAGTAGATATCACACTTTCTCAACTAAAAAAACAGATTTGAACAGTTAAAGGCTTTTAAATCTATTTTTGGCTTCTTGTTTGATACACCGAAGTTAATTTCATTGGATGATCAACAACTAAAAGAAAATTGTATGAACCTTGAAGCACATTTGAAACATGGAAATACCATGGATATAGATGAAGCGGACTTATGTTCTGAATTACAGGTATTGCAAATGATGTTACTTGAAGAAGCATTTCTCTCTAATAACCCTTGCACATCCATGGAAATAGCAAACTTTGTAAAAGAAACTGACATGTCCTAATGTCATGATTGCTTATCGTGTACTATTGACTGTACCTGTGACAGTGACATCTGCAGAAAGAAGTTTTTTCAAAATTGAAATTATTAAAATCTTACTTGCGGGCCACTATAACTCAAGATACGCTAAATGAATTAGCAATCTTATGCATTGAAAATGATGAGATTGAAGACTTGGAGTATGATGATATAATGATGATTTTGCTTCAAAAAATACTAGAAGACAAAATTTCAAGGAGCTTTACTATGAATGGTTGTATATGATTGTATTTTTTATTGTCGGGGTTTAGGCACTATGCCCATCACTTTGTATATTTTCTCAAATAATATAATTTGGACGTGAGAGCCTAGCCCCCAGTTTCGACTGGGTTCCAACCCTCGTTAAATATTATTATTTTAAACATATATTTTCGTAATAAAAAATGACACATTTTGAACTTTCGCTAAATATCCATCTTCGGAAACCATTCTCTTACAAATTGATTTTTAGATAAATTCTATCCCATAAATTCGTAACAATTGATATCATGACTCTCGGTGGCAATCGTACGGCACAGAAATTGACACCGATATTGCAGTGTTCAATCGAAGATTTGTGCAAAAGCTAAAAAGAGTGTGCACCGGATCTATGGAATGTTGGGCACCCTCTCCTTATAAACAACTCAAAATCATTAATAATGAACCAAATTAGTAAAACCCCATTCGGAAAAAAAAAATTAAAGAATTATTGGTCTTCGATTATGCTTTAATCTTATTCTCTACAAAATAAACCAACCGATGCCTAATTCATTCACCACAGTACTAGAAGTTGCAATCTACAATGTCCTTTGAAGAATGAGCTTGAAACACACAACTAACAAAATTTACATGGAGAGAGTCAGACAGGTAGATAATATATTTTATGACTTTCCTTCATTTTATGAATACATCTTTACAAAAAAAAAAAAAAACTATATACTGGAGCATATGTAAAAATCAATAATTTATATGATCAGAAACACAAAATTGAAAACCAGGTTGACATTGATTCTCTTCCTAATGAACCAAGGCAGGTCAGGCCTAGAAACTGAACCATATCATCCAGTTATCTTCATTTGTAAGACCTGAGAGACCGGTGTTGCTAATACGAAAAGTTTTCTCAATGTAAATAGTAAGCAAGAATGACATGTAAACTTATGTCAGCATCAAGAGAGTTGCTGAAGCAAAGAGATGGTAAAATTTCAAATGTTCGTTATAAAGACCTGCAACACATGAGAACATCAAGTCAAGCATAATAAATTATTCTGTAACAATCATAATTTCATTTGATTCCAAAAATTTTAAGTCAGCCTCCATGACTTCAAAACACTATCTTGTATCCAGGGCTTGCCCTTTATCTACTTGTGCGGGGAAGATATAACTAAGGTACACATTTTTCTCAAGCTTTCTTGAATTTCCAAAAGATCACATCACAACTTTAGAAATAACACTATCTCACTTTAAAATTTTTGTTAGTTTTCTAATGTACTTACCACTTTGAGCAGATGCATCAGCAGGAAGTGCGGGAATTCTGGCTGCTGCAGACCACAAGTCAAAAGAAATTTCAATAAAATTTGGCAGGAAAAATAAAAGCTAAAAACAGCTGATAATAATTTTAAACATTAAGGAGAATCGTTAGCATTCCAAATATTGGGCATCCTATCAGTAGGACATACAACTATTGCATGACGGAGTTGGTAATTGAGATGAAGAAGGCCAAGGGGCTGGAATGTTGTCATTCAGATCACAAATAAAGCTAATCCCTGAAGACTGGTCGAATGTTGCATCTGAAGGCAGGCTCGGCAGGAGGCATCCAGATTCTGTTACAGAAAAGGAAATAAATATGCAAATTAAATACAACTCTTACCAATAGCTCAACCAGTAAAAAAGGTCCCATACAATAATATATTGGAAACAAGAAATTGTGCTACAGGTTTGGGAAGATTGGTAATTTGATTTATTGCTTTTCTGCCGAAAGGAAAATAGTTCTGTGCAAAAAAAAAAAGGTCTGGTGATCTTATGTTTGGCAGTCTCATGAAGACACCAAGCATCGGGATTCAATAGTGATTCAAGAGTACAATAATGATAAACAGCAACAGATCTAAACATTTCGGTTATAAATGAGAGGTCTGGGGCTGCTGACATAATTGGATGGTGGCTGATAAGTAGAAAGTCAGGGGAGAAGGCATTTTACAGATCTTGCTAATGTGAAGTTATATCTGATAACTAAATGGTAATATGTAACAACACATCGTACCTTGATTTCCAGCAGCTGCATTCATATCATCAATCCCCATTATCACGTAGGAGAAGCACGGCGACAAAATAATTATGCATCAGTAACAGCTTTATGTGTCTGACAAAAGATTATTTCAATTTTCTCATCAAGTAGAATAGTTAAACAGAACTAGTACTAACCTTGTAGGGTGAAATCTTTGAGACTTATATGACACAGTTTAAAAACATCTGTAGTTATATTTGATTTTTGTAACTTCATTCCTAGTAGTGTAGCACAATCCAAAGCTTGCAAGTTAGTAATGAGGCTCTGTTTTTGCAAGTGTGATACATAGCTCCCCATTGCATAGCAGCAAGCTGTTCGGTTACTTGTTTCATTTCCACAGCTATTTGCAATGAGCTTTGTGTCGGGAAAAGACAAAGGGCAAACTGAAGTAGAAAACAGAATAATATTACTACGAGATAAAAAAAAGAACAAGATCAGCAGAAGGATTGGCATCACTCAATGAAATCAACCAGAGAAAAATGTCCAGGAGCAAACATTAACTAATATACAGTCCAAAACACGACCCGGAGCCACAGACAAACTAGAAAACAAAAGAAATTATGAACTTAATCCTTCATAAAGAAATGATGAAAAACCAAGGACCAGTAAATAAAGATCAGCTAGCATCCCACAGCTATCAATACCGCTGGATGCATAGAGATGGACTACATGGTTCAAATACTAATAAGGACATGTCCAATATAATAAGGACATGTCCAATATAATAAGGAACAGACAGAAAATCAAAAAGCCCGCAACAGTCCCTGTACTCAACTGTGCTACTTATCATCTAAATAATTCAATTGTTGGAAAGTGGATGCTTCCAGAGTTGCAAGATTTTTTTAATGAAACAACTGGAAAGCACATACAAGATCCAACTGAAGAGTTCTGTTCATTTTGTAGAAATTACCACTGATAGTTGACAGTCCCAGGCATTAACAGTTTCCAATCAAAATTATACTGTTACACCCACATTTCAGTCCAAACCCACCTTTATTGACGTTGCAATTAGACAGTCCTCTTAGAACTTCTTTTGCACGAGATGGATCAAGTTTACTACCCAGCCACCGGAGGACAATGTTTTTACAATCATTAATCCTAGTTGAGTGATCGGATAAAACATTGTGCCCATCCATGTTCAAAGGGTCTGAGGCTTTCAATGCAATTTTGGTAGCAGCTTCTAATATGGCATTCTGACAGATTTGGTCACAACATTCTTTTACTGGATCAACCTTCTCACAGGCAGCAAGAAGCTTAGAAGAATCCACGGTGCTCTCAAACTCATTAACATCCTTGACTGGGCAAGATGCTTCAGTGAGGTTCGATGGCTGAATTGAGCATATCTTCTTAAGATTGTCAGAAGCACCCTGGCCCACCAGAATTTTCTCAAAATCAGAGAGACAATGATTGGCAAGCGTCCCATTTAAAGCAAGCCTATTAGTTTTTCTACTAGACCGACCAATGAGAATCAGAAGAGTGGCCTCTAGCTGTGGACAACACATAACATTAGCCAGCAGTGGTGCAAACACAGCATAGCAATCAATTGAAGTCATGCTCATCAAACTTTCAGCTGCAGTGAAGTTTAACAAACACTGTCCTGTAAAGAAAGACAGCACCAACAGAAAATTTGAGTACAAATTTTGAGCCAAAGCACTTTGGAATAGCATTACAAGACCAGAAAACAAAACCTGATAATTTTGGGACAGTGCTATTTGTGAAGGGTCCCAATGGAGAAGGTGCAAGAAGAGGAAGAAATGGCTGAGGGGCCCCACTGGGGGGAATTTCAGGTAAAAGATCACCAACTTGTCTGTTCGTTGATACATGACTTTTCGGATTATATAGTGAACTGCAACAAGATTCATGCAAACCTGTAACAACACAACATGTGGCTAAGATGGTAGTATTTGTAATACTCTACTCTAGAAACCCACACTAAATTAAATTATCCCCCCTCCAACGTTGGAGTGAGGGAGATTCAAACACTTTGACCTCTTGTAACCAAAAAAAGAGCACTGTCTGTCCCCTTGTGAATGATCTTGTATAAGAATTTGATATGTAACACCTCTATAATTCTATAAATATGTTTGTAAGCCATAAATTAAGGTTATGGGACAACTGAATCTGTGACATGCAATGGCAAGATAAGATACCAATACATAGATGATGATTTTTTTTTTTGAAACCGCCAAACCACCCAAAGTGGAGCAGTAAAAACCCTCGACTGTCCAGGCTCTTACAAAAAACGGACTCACTAGATTCGAACACAGACCTCATTACTGCCCTAAACCTTGACTTTCTTTTCCAGTATTTCTCCTTTTGGGGGAAATAGAAAGGAAGCCCAACTCAGAACAAGATTGAATGAAAGCTAATTTATTTACTTAATTAAGATAGGAAGCACCAGTAATAGATAATTATTAGTTCCAATCTTGGAGAACTGAGGTAAAATAATAATGATAATTAAAATTTAATGAGCTTTACAAACTATACAACAATTTTCAAGCACCAGAAACAGAAACCCCTTCTCATAAACACTAAACACATAATAAAATGAGCTAAAAATCACAATAAAAAATTTACAACATGACAGATCATGGCAAAATCAACAGAACCCAGAAAAGGAAAAGAAAAGCTGAATACTTACATAGAAGCAACAGAAACATCACTAAAAGAACCATATTGAGACTGAGCTTAAGAGAAACCCCTTCACTCATTCCTCCAAATTTCCTTCTTTCAACTCAAAAGCAGTTAAAAGTAAATTTTAAAAAAGGGAAGATTACAGCAAAAGGTATTACCAACAGTTAAAGAACTTTTAAGAATTTTCTGTCTTGGAATTCAAAGAATGGTGGGTTTGAAGAGGAGGATAAAATAAAAATTACAAGGGCGGGATTAACATGGATAGAATTGGAGTACAGTACAGAAGCCATGGATTTAGCTTCAAATTGAGTGGGTTGACAGACTGGTTCTAAATCTAATGGAGTATCAGAATATATTTATTACAAGTCCCTGTTGTTTTAGATAATCACAAATAATTTTGATTTTAAAGTTATTTAATATAAGGGTCCATTTGGTTTTGGTCAGAATACGTTGAAATTATCAATCGTGATCCATAACATTTATAAATTCATGATATTTTAATATATTTAGGCGAAAATTAGGATTCGAGATAGAAATTTTTTTCACAACCTGAATTTTTATTTTAAAAAATTATCCATTAATCAAAATATCATTAAGAATTTTATATATAATTGTACATGATTCTGATTCCAAAGAGGGCAGGAGCTATTTTCGAACAAATAGAAAAACTTTATTATTTTTTATGATTTTATAAAAGATAAGGATATGATATTACAATCCAATCAGAAACAGCTGTAGTCTGATAGATAGTGGAGCCCACAGAGACATTTAAAACTTCAGATATAAAACCGCTGCTCTCATTAACGCCATCAATTGCCTTTCTTTCGTCCCCACTACTTTCCAACGACTTATCCACTAGTCCCTTGGCCATGTTTGACACGTGTGAGCTTCTCTGTTCGTGTGTCTCACACGTGTGATGCGTCTCAAATTTGTGAAGGATACTTAATTTTCGTTTCATATTCAAACAGAAATTTTTCGAGCAGAGCTTTTATTATTAAAAGTAAAACTTTTGTTTAAAAAAGAAAAAGAATATGGTAAAATAAAATTTGTGTCTTCTAAAATTATTTTTAAGCACCTAATAAATACTTAAATGTTAAAAATACCACCTATATTTACATATTTTTACATAAAAGTTTTGCAATTATTATCTCTTTTTAAAAAAAAATTAATATTAGATTTGAGAGTTTAAAAGAAAATTTTAGGAATTTTTTAAGTTTTTTGTCCTGTTTATAAAATTATAATTATTCACATAGGACTTTTTATTGAAATTTATATTTTACTCTCATTTCAACATTCATTCACTAAGTCAATCACATAGCTTATTTGTCCTATTTACTTGTTGGGATGCAGGATTTCATGCATACCGAGGATAAACTATGGAAAAGATGGATACTAGTTGCAGTAATCGGTCATTAGCTTCAACTGTCAAAGGCTCGTTAGTAAAGTATTGTATCATGTTAGGGTTGGGGCGGATTTGGATCCCCTATGGCCGAATCGAGGCCCTGTGCAGTGGGAACGGGTCAAATCAGTGGATATAGAACATGAATGTATTTTTAAATAGTAAAATGGAATAATATATTCCATTATGAGTCCATAGGAAAAAATATGGAACAAATTGAAATTCGAAAGCTCAAAAACGGGTAAAATACATTTCAGCGTGTAACACACGTTACACTGTGCGTGCACTGTAGCACCCAATGTTGTTATGCCTTGTTTTTTTTTTTTTTTCAAAAGTTTCCAATGGTATTAGCTCTTTGGAAAGTTTTCATAGAGCTGATATTTGTGTGTATATTAACTAACACATTTCCAAAATAATTTTAAACACCCAAAATCTATTTTTTAATATCAATATATTTTTAACACATCTAAAGTAATTAAAGAACAAAAGTCATATTTTCAAAATATCAAATATTTTTACAAAACATAAATATATCCAAATACATATATGCATTAACTTGAATCTGAAATACAAACCAAACAAGAATCCCACAAAGAAGTAACCATTGAACAATTGTAAGTCACTTAAAGGTGATCAAATGATTCTAGAATGATAGTCATAGTTCTAAATATTTATCTAGAGTTCAAAACTCTAATTTTTGTGTTATATGTCCAATATACACAAAACTTGACTCAATCATAACCAAATTTTGTTTTACTGCTTCTTAAGCATCTAAACACAAATCTTTAACCTTATTTCAATTTTTAAGCTATGTTATTGTGCATCAAATACATAATATGTCATCATATGCTCACAAATGATATCAAGTCATCAATGAAAACATAACTTATTAGAAAACATTAAACTTACCTAACAAGTTAAGATGAAAGATTAAATCTTCAAAATTGGAAATTGTAGAGAACTTTCAAAGCTTCTCTCACAACTATCTTTTTTTATGTTGAGACTTGTTAATCAAAAATGCCTAAGATTGTCTTTTATGATTAAGCTTTGAATTTTTAATTAATAAAAGTTTTAATCAACTTCTTGGTAAACTTAATCTAATTAGTCCAAATATGCATATTAGATGTAATCTTATCAACTTTGTCTAACTATTTGATCAATCTAATTAAATCAAGTTAAATACACATATTATTGCATATTTCGTAATTACCAAAATACATTCCAATTGCAGATATATTTATGAAATTATAATAATGCCCTTGTGTGATTTTTTATTTAACTATTAAATAAATTTAGATTAATCTAATTAAACTCAATTGGTATATGACCGGTGCTTACACACACGCGTATAACGCAAGCGCACGTATCGTTCAAGTAGTATAAAAGTATCGATCCCACGAGGACTTAGTACCTAATCTATTAATTTTATGAGGTCAAATGATTACTAGTATCTAACAGGTTGTTTGATTGATTTGAAATGGTGATGATTCTAAATTTAAAAATAATTAAATAAAATTGCACGAAAGTAGGTTTAAGAAAATTCAATATTAGGAAAGTATCTAGGGTTGTGAATCTTTCTAATATCCTTAAAAGATGAAGTGATTATTTCATGTTTGTGTAATAAATCGGTTTACTAATCTGGAACACTAAATTATGCGAAAGCCTCTGTCGATGGTCAGACGCAAATACCCAGTTTAACCCAATTGAACCATATGTCTTTGTCAACCAAATTATCTGGATTCATTAAGTTTAAGTTCCAATTATGGCTACCCCCGCCCGACAGGTATATGTCTATCCTGTAAGGAAATCTATTAAGGGTTATCTATCCTCAAGGAAGATCGTGGGCTATTAGATCTAAGGCTGAAACCTAAAATTCCTTTGTCAAGTTTATTTTAGATTTACCACATCAATCTTATTGGTGATCAGACAACAAGAAGCATTAAGCTTAAGACTTAATAAGTAAACCCTTAAATTACCCAAACCATAAAATAACCCCTTATAAAACAGTGATATTAGAATTCATCACAACCTCAGATAACTAACTTAGTTACGACACATAACTAGGGCTAGTAAAAACTTAAATAAAATAAAAGACATAAAG